>CM019063.1:261150559-261454408 GCA_009667805.1 Leptobrachium leishanense
TGGTAGCTCGGGTCCGGGGGCTGGTTCAGTCCAAAAAGCGCCCGGATTGGATCCACGGAGCCCAAGCTGCGAAGGGGGAAAGTTCGGCGGCTGTACCCGAGCAGAGTCACTGGTTGCCGGCTGCGCTCCCAGCGAGGGGTCCCTGGTCGGCATTCCGGTTTCTCGGGGTGTCTCACTCTATAATTCGCACCCCCGTAAGCACCTATTTTTAGGAGCCCACTGGCCAAGAAGCGCTCTTCTGCGTGGTTTCCACGCTGCGGGGCAAGGCGGGCAAGTTTGGGCGGCTTGGCAGAGATAGTCAGCGGCGGCTCGAGGCATTCACAGACCAGGCGTCTTCCCGGGGCTGTGGACAGGCGGGGAACAGGTCAACCATGGGGAGAATTACAGGGGGAACTTATAAAAATACAACCTAACGAATTCTTTAATACACCATACTAAAACAACATTTTTAAAATTTTGTACTGTGCTACGGTATAGTGGCGGCCGTCCCGTCACAGTAGCATAAAAGTAAAGTTTCTTCTGTTGCTCTTTGGATTTTAGTATAGCGAAATGTCAGCATTTTGAAATGCTCTTCAATGCCTCAAAGAAAACATAAAACAGGGCACAGAGTAGTAAACCCTGACACCATATGTCATAAATAAGAATGATCGCACTCACATGGGATGGTGTCTCAGGTCAGACACTGGATTTGAAGGCAGCTGGCGACTTGTGTGGGAACGCCAGATTTCCCCAGAATGTGGCAGGAAGTGCTGGGCCTGTAGTCTTGCTCTGCAGCAGTGGAGGGGGGGACAAACTAGGAGGGGGGACAAAAGGGTAAACAATCTGCCCGATTGTCCCCCAAAACTAAATCGGAGGGTGCAAGCAACATGCGAGATAAAAAATGACAAGCTCAGAGTCGTGTCTATAAATGCTCGCAGTTTAGTCAATAAAATCAATGAACTGGAGGCAATGATGGCAGCTGAAAAAGTAGATTTAGTGGCGGTTACTGAGACATGGTTCAGTGAGAAAAATAACTGGGACATAACAATACCGGGGTACTCTTTATATAGAAAAGACAGAGAAGGTAGGAAAGGAGGAGGAGTGACCCTGTATGTGAAAAACAACATAAAAACGAACCAAATAAAAGTGAGCGAGGTGAACATAGAGTCAGTTTGGGCTATGCTAACATTTGGCAATCATACAGTAGCTCGTGTAGGTGTGATCTATAGACCCCCTGGACAAGTAGAAGAGCTAGATAATCTGCTGCTTGAGGAAATAGCCAAAATGGCAATGAAGGGGGAAGTTATTATCATGGGGGACTTTAATCTTCCTGATGTGAACTGGAAAACCAAAATAGCTGGGTGCACCAGGAGTACAAATATTCTAAACTCCTTACTGGGATTATCTCTAACACAAGTAGTTGAGGAGCCGACCCGTAAAGAGGCCATTTTGGATTTAATACTCACAAATGGAGGTTTGGTATCGGACGTTGTTGTAGGTGAAAATTTGGGATCTAGTGATCACCAATCAGTATGGTTTAATATAAGAACAGGGATGGAGCCGCACCACACAAAAACAAAAGTTTTAGACTTTAAAAAAACAGATTTTTCTAAAATGAGATTTTGTGTGAATGAGTCATTATCAGACTGGAGGAGTTTAAAGGGAGTCCAGGAGAAATGGGATTATTTAAAGGAAGCATTATTGAAGGCCACAGGAAATTGCATTCGGCTTGTTAGCAAAAACAAAAAAGGGAAGAAACCACTGTGGTACTCTGCAGAAGTGGCCAAAATAGTGAAGAACAAGAAGATAGCATTCAATAATTATAAAAAAACTCAGCGTGAAGAGGATAGGCAAACCTATAAGATTAGGCAGAAAGAGGCAAAGCAATTTATAAGAGCTTCCAAAGCACACACAGAAGAGAAAATAGCTCAGTCAGTAAAAAAGGGGGACAAAACATTTTTTAGATACATAAACGAGAAAAGAAAAGTAAAACAAGGATTAGTTAGATTAAAAACAAAGGAAGGAAGATATGTAGAAGAGGATAAAAGTCTCGCTGACTGCCTCAATGAATATTTTTGTTCAGTCTTTGCAGAAGAAAAGGAAGGAAATGGACCTCAGTTAGGAGAGAACACTAAAAAGACATTTACATATGAGTTTACAGAGGAGGAGGTTCTAAAGCAGCTGTCTAATGCCTGATGGGATCCATCCTAAATTATTAAAAGAGCTCAGTGATGTAATAGCAAAAACCGTTAAAAGGATTGGTTAAATAAATCTGTTAACAGGAGTCGTCCCAGAAGACTGGAAATTAGCAAATGTTGTGCCCATTTACAAGAAGGGTAGTAGGGAGGAATCGGGAAACTATAGGCCAGTTAGTCTTACGTCAGTAGTGGGGAAATTAATGGAAACCATGTTAAAGGAAAGGATTGTTGAACATCTAAAAACACATAGATTACAGGATCAGAAACAACATGGGTTTACCTCAGGGAGATCATGCCAAACTAATCTTATTGATTTTTTTGATTGGGTAACAAAAATAATAGACACAGGTGGTGCAGTAGACATTGTTTATTTAGATTTCAGTAAGGCTTTTGATACTGTTCCGCATAGAAGGCTTATCAATAAATTGCAATCTTTGAGCTTGGATTCCAATATTGTTCAATGGATTAGGCAGTGGCTGAGTGACAGGCAACAGAGGGTTGTGGTAAATGTAGTTTATTCGGCGCAAGGTCTTGTTACCAGTGGGGTACCTCAGGGGTCAGTACTTGGACCCATTCTCTTTAATATTTTTATTAGTGATATTGCAGAAGGTATTAATGGAAAAGTATGTCTTTTTGCTGATGACACAAAAATTTGCAACAGGGTTGACGTTCCTGGAGGTATCAGCCAAATGACAAATGATTTAGGTAAACTAAAAAAATGGTCGGAGTTGTGGCAATTGAGTTTTAATGTGGATAAGTGCAAGATAATGCACCTGGGACGTAAAAACCCAAGAGCTGAATATAGAATATTTGATACAGTCCTAACCTCAACATCTGAGGAAAGGGATTTAGGGGTCATTATTTCAGAGGATCTAAGGGTAAGTAGTCAATGTAATAGAGCAGCAGGAAATGCTAGCAGAATGCTTGGTTGTGTAGGGAGAGGTATTAGCAGTAGGAAAAGGGAAGTGCTCATGCCACTGTACAGAGCACTGGTGAGACCTCACTTGGAGTACTGTGTGCAGTACTGGAGACCGTATCTCCAGAAGGATATAGACATCTTAGAGAGAGTTCAGAGAAGGGCTACTAAAATGGTGTACGGCTTGAAGGAGAAAAGTTACCAAGAAAGGTTTAATGATCTTAACATGTACAGCTTGGTAAAAAGACGAGACAGAGGAGATATGATAGAAACATTTAAATACGTAAAGGGAATCCACAAGGTAGAGGAAGGGAGTATATTTAAAAGGAAACAAAGTAGCAAAACAAGAGGACATAGTCTTAGATTAGAGGGGCAAAGGTTTAAAAGTAACGTCAGGAAGCATTATTTTACTGAGCGGGTGGTGGATACATGGAACAGTCTTCCAGTAGAAGTGGTAGAGGACAAAACAGTAATTGAATTTAAGCAAGCATGGGATAGGCATAAGGCTATCCTAAACAAAAGATAAATCCAGGTCAAGTATCCATGTAATTGGGCAGACTAGATGGGCCGAAAGGTTCTTATCTGCCGACATTTTTCTATGTTTCTATGGATGCAATGCTCCTCTGTGGTAGATGGATCAGCCAGGTTCCTCTGTACAGTGCTATCTCCTTAGAGCGTATTGCTACAGGCACTGTGCCTTAGCAACGATGAAAAGAGGAAAACGTTCACTAGCTGTTTTTAAAACGTTTTTAATCCTCTAAAATTAAATGAAATACATAATAAAAGGGTAAAATAAAGAAGGGTAGTACACTAAAACGCGTTTCGTGGGTCACAGCCGCTTCCTCAGTTAGTGTATTGATAAAGTTACCCTGTGTCTTTAAATAGTTTCAAAATGAAAGTGAATAAATAAATAAATCCAAAATGGCCACCGCCAGCCCAACTGTACATGTGCATAACGTCATGCGGGTCAGCGTCAAGATGGCGGTGTGTTCCACATGCACAAGAGTTCCGGTGAGTTCCGGTTTACTACTACTAGGCATTGAAGAGCATTTCATCATCATTTGCCTACTGGTGAAGACCTAGGCCATTATCCTCCATAAAGGAAATGACAGAAAGAAGCGCTGAACTCTACTCAACCTACCTTTTATCCTTTTTATTTGAGTGGATTGGGATATACCACTCTACACGGGCATAGATTAGCTGCTGCATTCTACACACACTGTATATACAGTCAGGTCCAGAAATATTGGGACATCGACACAATTCTAACATCTTTGGCTCTATACACCACCACAATGGAGTTGGAATGAAACAAACACTATCAGGGTAATTCAAAGAGATCTGAATTGCTGGAGAAAGGTAACCGAACGCTGAAAATCAGCGTTCGGTTACCTTTCTTGGCCATTCGGCTATCCAGAGAGCAGGCAATTCGCCAAATCCTGGCGAATTGCCTGCACATACGGTGCCTGTTTGGTGCCTCTTCGAGGGCAGTGAAATCCCCATAAAAAAGCACTGCTTTGGCTATTCAGAGAGCACAAACCAGCAGTGAAAGGTTCCCGAAATGCCCTGCCATTCGGTGGTTTCATGCGGCAGATTTATTCATTCGAATCCCATAGGCTTCAATGTTAAAAATATTCCTGTTTTAATTCAAGTTAATCCAGATGTTTTTGCGGGTTTTCGGCGTGCATTCGCGGGGTTTTGCGGTTAGTTTTCGTCAGGTTTGCGGCAAACTTTCCCTGCAATTTGGGGACCCTGTGGTGCTTGCTGAATACCGGGGTCACCGAAATGGGATCGGCAAAACGGACCGAATTGAAGAGAACGAAAAGTCACCGAACGTGCGGTGACTTTTCGAATGTCTTTGAATTACCCTGAATGTGCTTTAACTGCATCTTTAATTTGAGGGTATGTACATCCAACTCAGGTGAACGGTGTAGGACTTACAGCAGTTTGCAGATGTGCCTCCCACTTGTTAAGGAACCAAATGTAATGGGACAATTGGCTTCTCAGCTGTTCCATGGCCAGGTGTGTGATATTCCCTCATTACTCCAATTACAATGTGCAGATAAAAGGCCCAGAGTTCATTTAAAGTGTGCTATTTGCATTTGGAATCTGTTGCTGTCAACTTTCAAAATGAGATCCAAAGAGCTGTCAATATCAGTGAAGCAAGCCATCATTAGGCTGAAGAAACAAAACAAACCCATCAGAGAGATAGCAAGAACATTAGGTGTGGCCAAAACAACTGTTTGGAACAATGTCAAAAAGAAGGAACGCACCAGTGAGCTCAGCAACACCAAAAGACCCGGGAGACCACGGAAAACAACTGTGGTGGATGACCGAAGAATTCTTTCCCTGGTGAAGAAAACACCCTTCAAAACAGTTGGCCGGATCAAGAACACTCTCTAGGAGGTTAGTGTATGTGTGTCAAAGTCAACAATCAAGGGAAGACTTCACCAGAGTGAATACAGAGGGTTCACCACAAGATGTAAACCATTGGTGAGCCTCAAAAACAGGAAGGCCAGATTAGAGTTTGCCAAACAACACCTAACAAAGCCTTCACAGTTCTGGAACAAGATCCTATGGACAGATGAGACCAAGATCAACTTGTACCAGAGTGATGGGAAGAGAAGAGTATGGAGAAGGAAAGGAACTGCTCATGATCCTAAGCATACCACCTCATCAGTGAAGCATGGTGGTGGTAGCGTCCTGGCTTGGGCATGTATGGCTGCCAATGGAACTGGTTCTCTTGTATTTATTGATGATGTGACTGCTGACAAAAGCAGCAGGATGAATTCTGAAGTGTTTCGGGCAATATTATCTGCTCACATTCAGCCAAATGCTGCAGAACTCATTGGACGGCGCTTCACAGTGCAGATGGACAATGACCCAAAGCATACTGCAAAAGCAACCAAAGAGTTTTTGAAGGGACCGAAGTGGAATGTTATGCAATGGCCAAGTCAATCACTTGACCTGAATTCCATTGAGCATGCATTTCACTTGCTGAAGACAAAACTGAAGGGAAAATGCCCCAAGAACAAGTAGGAACTGAAGACAGTTGCAGTAGAGGCCTGGCAGAGCATCACCAGGGATGAAACCCAGCGTCTGGTGATGTCTATGCATTCCAGACTTCAGGCTGTGATTGACTGCAAAGGATTTGCAACCAAGTATTAAGAAGGGAAAGTTTGATTTATGATTATTATTCTGTCCCATTACTTTTGGTCCCTTAACAAGTGGGAGGCACATCTGAAAACTGCTGTAAGTCCTACACCGTTCACCTGAGTTGGATGTACATACCCTCAAATTAAAGCTGACAGTCTGCAGTTACAGAACATTGTGTTTGTTTCATTCCAACTCCATTGTGGTGGTGTATACAGCCAAAGATGTTAGAATTGTGTCGATGTCCCAATATTTCTGGACCTGACTGTATGTTTTGATTGAAAACTGTTGTTCCCCTTTTTAGGACTGTGGACTTGCACTTTGCACATTTATTCAAGTTTTTTGTTTATTTGCCGCTTTTATTGAACTGAATGTCCTCCTGATCTCTGCACCTTATTGAGCGACGGTTTACCACAGGCACAAGCATGCAACTTGCAATCTGTTAGGGTCTCATGCCCTTTAACAGCATTATTCTGCACATCCTGTGTATCTACATATCCTGCTATTTTTGCACAATCTGCATAGATATATGTCCACAAATTGTTCAGGAAGCTATCCCTTCTCAACGGTTTCTTTTGCATATTTGCACATTTATGTATGGTGTATTGTCTATTTTGCGCTGTCAGCCTTGTTAGTTCTGCACAACTCTGCACACCAGTTTTGAGTACCTGCAGATAACTTACTATAGTTACTAAACCAAACTCTTAACTAAGGAACCACTAGGTGGCGCCAGAATACAGAACATTTCTCCTTTCCAAATGTCAGCATTTGTCAGTGATGACCTGTATTTGTAATGGTGGTGGTTTATGAATAACTTCTATATGATATTAACCAAATATATTAGTTTGGAACCCACTTACTTCTTAAATAAGTTTGTGTCAATAATGGAAGAAATAAGGGGTTAGAGAACACCGAAATGTCACCGACATTTGCCTCGTTTGTCGCACTTTGGTGAGTTAAATTCGCCGACCCTGTGATGAAATCACCATTCACTGCAGCGTCCCCGAAGCGCGGCAAATCGACCCTCCAAATGGATCCTCAAGCCGCTGCAAAACCGAAAATCAGGGCATTTCACTGATATGTCTGTGCTGTTCGGCGTTCTGTGAATAGTTTAACCATTTCTTCTCTATGGGGATTTCAAAGCCGAAGGTCACCATATTTTTCTGGCAATTCTTCAATAGTTGGCGAATTGCCAGCTCTTTGATTAGCCGAATTGCCACGAAATTGCAGTGTAGGGGAAGTTTCAGTTTGGTGCAATTCGGTGCTCTCTGAATAACCCCTCTAGTGTTGCTGGAATGTAGGTGAAATGCGTAGATGATTTTATCAGTGTGAGAAAATGGCACAATAGCAATTTACACAAACAACTGCTATATATATATGGTATCTCTTATAGCACAATGTCAGAATGCTAATATATATCTAATGTTATGTAAGTAAATAGGTCAATTTTTATTAACATTCTGGCTTTGCCCTAGACTGCCTTCAGGGAGTCAATGTATAGGCTTATATCATATATTACAATAATTGTTTGAATAAAACATCCAAAAATAAATGACTCTTAACAGATCAAGGAAAGAAAAAAATCATACCCTTATTACACGGAGATGAACATCTTCGACGGAAAGTGGGTAGGCACTACTACACTGAAGAATGCAAAAATTTGGATTAATTGGTTTGACAAGGTTGTAAACACGGCGCATGGTTTCCATTGACTGCATACCACTTGATATCACCATTGGTCGACCTATGGAGAGGCATAAAAGCAAAAGATGTCTAAATACAGACTATAATAGAAAAAAGGCACACTTCTGCACGTAGATATATATATATATATATATATATATACACACATCCACCATCTGAATTATTGTACAGCTACTGAATCAATTCTGTAACATGTTCCACTTCAAATCACTGGAGAAAAGACAAAAGGCTCTATTCCCTAATGAATGCTATCTGTAGCGTTCAGATGACTAAGCGTTAATGCTAGGATAAGTGACTTTAACTCATGCTCCCCCCTTATTACATCCGTAACGCTAAACCTGTGAAAAATCTATTAGCACATCGTTGATTGTGCTAGGTTCTGCAAGCTTCCTGTACTTTGCGCATCCTATACTTAACGTGGGGAGCGCAATCATTATTTAGTATTAGGATAAGTAAGGTATTACAAAGTCCTAACGCTAATTACCTCAGCGATGCACAAACCAAAAATCTAGCTACACCTAAAATCTGGTGGTGGTAACTGATTTTGTTTTTGTGAAATCATTTAGCACCCTCTAACCTCCCCCAATAAATCTGATGCTCACCTCTCTTCCCATGACGGGTATGGTGGCCCGATCCTTAAATGCAGAAAAAACTAATTGGGGACATTATGTGGAAACCTGCATGCACCAAATTTTCCCGTTAGCATCCCCATTTCAGCGTTAGGAAGAGAATAGGGCCCAAAGTGGAAATGGAATTGGCAAGTATGGATATTTATTATGCTATGACCATGTAAAATCCTGAGTCTAGTTTGGATTCACATCTACCACTGCATTGTAATCTGGGTTATTCATGGTCTCTGGAGAAGGTTCTGAATTAGTCTTCCAATGCTACCTTCGCTTTTGACCAAAATTCATCTAGTGTGTGCGAAAGATGTGAGCAAGGAGTGATATGGGTGTTTAACCACAAAAACAAACAAGGTATTCTTCCACCGGCTGAGAACACTCAGAAAATGAGGTCCAACAGCAAGGTTCATCAACCAGAAATGGTGATAGAAAACCTTTTTCGAGATGAAGGTGAGATATATTAATTTTTACCAAAAACTAAACTTTATTAGGAACGATAAGATTAAGATATAGAACTTCTTTGACAAAAGATTAAGAAGCATCAGTATGAAGGACACAGAAACCCTGCTTGCTGGTAATTATATACTGCATCTGCGATCAGCAACAGGAGCTAAATTTAAAAGGAATTGTCCCCACCTTTGTTTTCCATTTTATAGGCCTTTTTATTTTTCTTCTTCATTCGAAGACAAAAATGTCTAAATACTAAGTTAAATTCAATTAATATGCATTGCATTTTTACTCAGAAACTGGAAAACGTGCTTACCTTTCTCAGCGGTCGTTTTTAAATAGGGGAAGTTGTTTGTATCTAGAGATGCCACTTTAATAAAAGGAACCCCCAGCTCATGCAGAAACTCCACGGCCATCTGAAATGAATAAATAAACTAAGGTAACTCAAATCAAAATAAAGATTATTTACATGCAGGAAACTAACTATTAATCCCTCCTGAACCCCTGCACTTTCTCTTGCTTTAACCATCAAAGTGTAATTTACTTAGCCTTTTTTTAGTGGTGGGCGCTCTCGGCGCTGGTTTAGCTCTAGCAGTCATTGATGCTTCCAGTAACAGCGGAGTGGTGAAGCAGGCAGAGGGCTGAATATTCACTTGAGAATCCAGTCAATTCAGTGTCTCTCAACGTGAGCATATTGAGAGCCATTGCATAGTCGGGAATGTAAAGAGCTGTACGTTCCTGAGATTGGTCATGAATGGGGTTTAATCATACTCTGAGTATATTTCTTGTGTCGATGTGATACTACCGATCTTTTTCAAGCTACATTAAATTTTAGGTCGGTTCTGAAAGCAGTCATATGAGACACACTCCCAACACATGCCTAACCTTCTGTGAATATTTATTGTGATTCTGTTAAAAAAACACTTACTTTAGTGTCTTGATCCTGGGTGTGTGACTAGTGTGGTGCAATAATAGCGTTAACAGACTAGAAAATGTAACACTCAGATCAGACACTTACACCTTTATTCTTCTATTAGACTTGCATCACGTATTACTACGCTTTATTTTATGACATTGTCAAAAGGGCAGAATATGGATGCCATTAAAATTTTGCCCCCCCGGGAAAAATTTCTGCGGACGCCCATGGCTCTGGTAACGGTTAGCACCAACTTTGTGATCATAGGCGTGCGCACGGGGTGTGCCGGGTGTGCCTAGGCACACCCTAATGCCGGCCCGCGGCACATTCTGGGTCCCGGCTGGCCGCATCCGATGGATAGCCGCCGGGACCCCTCGTCTCCGCGGGCCTGGCGGCAGCCTCCGCTTCCCTGGTGGTCCCTGTGGTTCGTGGGGTGCTGCACTGCGATCTGTACATGGCGCACAGCACATCCCTCACTGACACGAGCGGCCGGCGATCTCTGATGACCTGTCACCTGACCGCCGGCGCTCTGACACAGACAGTAAGCGCCGGCGGTCAGGTGACAGGTCATCAGAGATCGCCGGCCGCTCGGGTCAGTGAGGGATGTGCTGTGCGGTCTGTGCGCCATGTACAGAGCGCAGTGCAGCACCCCACGAACCACAGGGACCACCAGGGAAGCGGAGGCTGCCAGGCCCGCGGAAATGAGGGGTCCCGGCAGCTATCCATCAGATGCGGCCAGCCGGGTTACCCCTCTTTGACCTCCCCCCCATCTGTGCCACTGGACCACCAATGATAGATATCCAAACACCCTCCCTGCAAGCAAAAAAAAAACACAAAGGTAAGCAGGAGAGGGTGCAATTTTCATATATGAAAAATATTTTTTAATAGTGTATTTTAAATATTTAAACAGAGTTTTATGGCTGTGGATTCTGTGATACACAAATACTGCTGAGTTTTATGGCTGTGGATTCTGTGATACACATATACTGCTGATTTTATGGCTGTGGATTCTGTGATACACAAATACTGCTGAGTTTTATGGCTGTGGATTCTGTGATACACAAATACTGCTGAGTTTTATGGCTGTGGATTCTGTGATACACAAATACTGCTGAGTTTTATGGCTGTGGATTCTGTGATACACAAATACTGCTGAGTTTTATGGCTGTGGATTCTGTGATACACATATACTGCTGAGTTTTATGGCTGTGGATTCTGTGATACACAAATACTGCTGAGTTTTATGGCTGTGGATTCTGTGATACACAAATACTGCTGAGTTTTATGGCTGTGGATTCTGTGATACACAAATACTGCTGAGTTTTATGGCTGTGGATTCTGTGATACACATATACTGCTGAGTTTTATGGCTGTGGATTCTGTGATACACAAATACTGCTGAGTTTTATGGCTGTGGATTCTGTGATACACATATACTGCTGAGTTTTATGGCTGTGGATTCTGTGATACACATATACTGCTGAGTTTTATGGCTGTGGATTCTGTGATACACAAATACTGCTGAGTTTTATGGCTGGATTCTGTGATACACATACTGCTGAGTTTTATGCCTGTGGATTCTGTGATACACATATACTGCTGAGTTTTATGGCTGTGGATTCTGTGATACACTGATACACACTGCATACTGCTGAGTTTTATGGCTGTGGATTCTGTGATACACTGATACACACTGCATACTGCTGAGTTTTATGCCTGTGGATTCTGTGATACACACTGCATACTGCTGAGTTTTATGCCTGTGGATTCTGTGATACACATACACTGCATACTGCTGAGTTTTATTGCTGTGGATTCTCTGATACGCTCATTCACATTGCTTGGTTTTATTGCTGTGGATTCTGTGATACGCTCATTCACATTGCTTGGTTTTATTGCTGTGGATTCTGTGATACGCTCATTCACACCGCACATTGCTTGGTTTTATTGCTGTGGATTCTGTGATACGCTCTTACACGGTGCACATTGCTGAGTTTTATTGCTGTGGAGCTCTGATACACTCATACACGCTGCACATTGCTGAGTTTTATTGCTGTGGAGCTCTGATACGCTCATACACTCTGTATATTACTGAAGGTGTTATTGCTGCGAATCTCTGATACGCTCATACAGATATGCTCATTCACACTGCACATTAATGTGGGCTTTATTGCTACATACCCCCAGGGTGTAGGGAGGAGGATATATAGTTATGTATGTGAACGTATGGCTGTGTGTATAAATGCATGTATCTGTCTTTAAACAGGCTGCTTTGCGTAAAATTCTGCACCTGTTTCCTTGTCCGGTGTTGCCCCCTTGTCTTGTACCATAAAGGATTGTTTTGTGCACAGAAATCACCACAATATCTGCTGCCTGCACTCCACAAAAAGAATTACAGCGAGCGTCTTGGCAGCATTGTGAGGTACAGGTAGGAGACTGTATTGGTACAAGTCAGCAAGAGGTTAAATGGGCCACTCTACTCAAATTTCACTCCTTTTTAACATTTAACCACTTTGCTGCTGACGACGTGCTGAGCGCATCCTCTGGTTTCATGTTTGTGTGTAGAGGATGTACTTGGCACGTCGTTGAAGTCTTTGTGAGATCCGTCAGGTCGACATAGTGATTCCCAGAGTGAGACTGAGGGACTTTTTCTCCCAGTCTCCCTCTGCTCCTGGCGGCCAGAAGAGGTGAATGGAGCAGTCGTTCTTTTTGCGGGATGAGAGGTGAGTATCTGATTTTTGGGGGGGGGGTTCAGCTGTTGCTGACTGATTCTGCAGAAGTGGAATCCATTAGCACCAGGTCCTGGTTGTGAGTAAATGTTCAGTAACCGCAACCGGACGGTAATCAGCGCTAGTAGATTGTAATGCTAATGCTGATTAACACTTTCCACTCCCCATGTTAAGTATAGGGAGCTGAAAAGCGCAAGATTCCAAACGGTAACTGGTTTTCTAACAGATTAGCGTTTGGATTTTAATATGGTGCGCCCGCGCTAACTAACAATCTTTTGGATGAAAAAATGTGGTAAAATAAATTTACACGCTGCATGTGATCAAAATCCAAATTTAAATTTTTTGATCTAGCATTTTGAGGTGACATGATGTATACCGGGGTCATTGGTCCTCTAGCTCATTTGGAACTATATCTCCTATGTTGCTCGGCCAATAATTAAGATAGATGAGACTCCTTTAAGAAATGTAGTTTCAAAACGTCTGGGTATCGAAGGTTGCTTAACCCCTGAGGCATACACATAGTAATGGTGTGTGTGTGTCGTTGTATGTATGTATGTATGTATGTATGTGATATATATATATGTGTGTGTTTTGAGCTTTTGGGTGCACACCCTAATGCAATAGGCTGCGCACGCCTATGTTTGTGATATTGTCCTACATGCACACAGCACTTAAAATTCACTTATTAACTTAGCCAGAGGCGGCTCTAGACTTTATAAGGCCTAAGGCGAAACGTAAACACGAGGCCCCTTGTGACTGGCATAATGAATAAATTCAAACGATATAAAATTAACTGCATGAGTTGCATATTTTAAAACCAACAAATCATATGATCTTATAATTCATAGCTTTTTAGAAATATATTAGTCTCACACAATACACACACACACACCCCGCACATTTCTAAATTTTATTGATGTGGAGCTCTGTGATACGCTCATAAATGTCACGTGGTTTCATTTTTTGGGAGGGCGGGCCAACCTTTCATCCATCGCTCCAGGTGGCACAGTGGCTTGGGCCGGCTCTGTCAGTAGGAGAGAGGACACTTACCGGGTTATTCAAAAGGAATCGAAAAGTCACCGCACGTTCGGTGACCTTTCGTTCTCTTTAATTCGGTGCGATTCGGCGATCCCATTTCGGCGACCTTGCGGTGTATTCAGCAAGCACCACAGGGCCGTTGAAGTGCAGGGAAAAGCCGACGCAAACCTGCCGAACACTCACCGCAAAACCCTGCGAATGCACGCCAAAAATCCTCAAAAACATCTGGATTAAGTCCGAACACGACGGAGAAACCAGAGCAGGAGCCGATCACAGCCGCCGGAAAAACCCGACACCGCAGACGAATGGAGTGAAGAAAAAAAATAAAAACAGTTCGCTTGAATGTTTGAAAAGTGAAATGCTGTATGCAAAGAAACTACTGAGCGAAAATGTTTGAAATTTACATATGAGGTCCAGGGAATGATAATAAAAAGGGCTGTTACAGAAAAAAGAACAAACGTTTAAAAAAATAAATATCTCCTGGCAAAAAAGTCCCGAAAAATGCTTAAAATATCCCAAAAAATCTATAAATAGACATTTTACTGCAGAACATTATAATCAACAGTTTATTAGATATTGAATTAAAATGGGAATATTTTTAACATTGAAGCCTATGGGATTCGCCTGAATAAATCTGCCACATGAAGCCACCAAATGGCAGGGCAATTCGGCAACTTTTCACTGCTGGTTTTTGTTCTCTGAATAGACAAACCTATGGGGATTTCACTGCCCTTGAACAGGCACCGAACAGGCACCGTATGTGCAGGCAATTCGCCAACATTTGGCGAACTGCCTGCTCTCTGAATAGCTGAATGGCCAGGAATCTCCAGCAATTCAGAGCTCTTTGAATAACCCTGATAGAGTTTTATTGAGGTGTCCACGTGGGCAAATCATCTTTTCTCCATCTGGGGGAACAAACATTTATTTTTATTTGGGGTGGGGGAGTAATTTATTCTTTTAAACACAGCCACTCACCAGCATGCCCATAACATGGTCTCCTTCCATGGCACGTGTTGTCCAGGGGGCCTCATGGGGGTCCAAGCAGTCCTGCAGCACCTTCACACTTCCCTTGCTGGCCTCTTGTTTGCAGAATAGGCCCGGCAGGGATTCCAAGATGGCATCCGGAGCCCCCTATGACATAATCACAAGGAGCTGGATGGCCCCCGCTAATTATGTCACAATCACAGGGCATGCTGTGTGACATCTGCCGCCCAATGCCCTGATGGCAGACGTCACTCGGCGTGCTCTGTGACATAATCAGCGGGGGCCGGCCAGACCCCTCAGATTATGTCATGGGGGTGTCGGATGCCATCTTGGAATCACCGCTGGGCTTAGGCTGCAACCTAGGGAACACTGTACTCCAGGCAGCCTCGCCGGCTGGGCATAAATAAGAGGCCTGCTCTCGCAAGGCTCGCGGCCGGCTTGAGTGCCATGAAGCAATTTACACCCGCGGCAGGCTAGTTAGGCAGTCACGAGGTTTCCCAAAAGCACAAGGCCTTAGGCGGCTGCCTTATTAGAGAGCCACCATTGCTGAGGAGTCGGACCAGCCAGGTGGGCATTTGCCTCCCTGCACCACGGCTCAGTTACAGCTATTTATAAAGCACTACCAGGTTCCGCAGCTCTGTATAATGGAAGTGACAGAATAACAAATATACATACAAGTTAAAACACAAAGAACAGTAGGAGAGGAGCGACTGCTCAAGAGCTTACAATCTAATAGGAGCAGTGGCGTCACTAGGGTTGGTGTCACCCGGTGCGGTAACTTATGGTGTCACCCCCCCCGAGTTTTACAGATTTTTTAACTACTCTTACTCCTAAATCAGTACTCCCATATAACACTGAATGCTCATACACACAGCGCACATTACTGTGAGGTTTATTGCTGTGGAGCTCTCTCATATGCTCACACAACGTTTTGCCAGCTGCCAGCAAGTGCGTTGCCTGTTCGAAGGCAGTGAAAGCACACATGGATATATATTGCCCCCAGCAGCTCTGGATATATATTGCCCCCAGCAGCTCACCCAAGGATATATATTGCCCCCAGCTCACATATGGATATATTGCCCCAGTTCACAGTTATATATTGCCCCCAGCAGCTCACCCATGGATATATATTGCCCCAGCTCACATATGGATATATTGCCCCAGACCAGCTCACACATGGATATATTGCCCCAGACCAGCTCACACATGGATATATTGCCCCAGACCAGCTCACACATGGATATATTGCCCCAGCTCTCATGGATACTGCCCCCAGCACACATGGATATGCCCCAGCTCCTCTCATGGATATTGCCCCAGCTCCTCTCATGGATATACTGCCCCAGCTCCTCTCATGGATATACTGCCCCAGCTCCTCTCATGGATCTTGCCCCAGCTCATGGATATTGCCCCAGCTCATGGATATTGCCCCAGCTCATGGATATGCTGCCCCAGCTCATGGATATGCTGCCCCAGCTCATGGATATGCCCCAGCTCATGGATACTGCCCTAGCTCATGGATACTGCCCTAGCTCATGGAAACTGCCCCCAGCTCATGGATATTGCCTCTAGCTCATGGATATTGCCCCCAGCTCATATGGATACTGCCCCAGCTCATGGATATGCCCCAGCACCTCATGGATATGCCTCAGCACCTCATGGATTTGCCCCAGCACCTCATGGATCTGCCCCAGCACCTCATGGATATGCCCAGCACCTCATGGATTTGCCCCAGCACCTCATGGATATGCCCCAGCAGCTCATGGATATGCCCCAGCAGCTCATGGATATGCCCCAGCAGCTCATGGATATGCCCCAGCAGATGGATTACTGCCCCAGAAAATGGATCTGCCCCAGCACCTCATGGATAATGCCCCAGCACCAGATGGATACTGCCCCAGCTCCTCATGGATATGCCCCAGCTCACCTCTGCCGCGTATTCGCTCCCTGCGAGCATCCAAAGCATGCAGCTTGGGTGCTCGCCTGGGGGAGCCACGTGACCAGCCGCGATTGGCTGGTGACGTGTTTCCTCCAGGCAAGCGCCGAAACTGCATGCTTCAGACGCTCGCAGGGAGCGAATACGCGGCGGAGGGTGAGACACCCGCCCTTAGGGTGACGGTGTCACCCTAAAGGTGGGTGTCACCTGGTGCGGGCCGCACCCCCCGCCCCCACGTTACAACGCCAGTGAATAGGAGAGGGGACCCTGCACCAGAGCTTACAATCTAAGAGGAGAGGGGACCCTGCTCCAGAGCTTACAATCTAAGGAGAGGGGAACCTGCTCCAGAGTTTACAATCTAATACAGTTGTGTTCAAAATTATTCAACCCCCACTGAAATTGAGTGTTTTGGCCAGTTTGACATTGATTTTGATCATTCAGTCATCTTGCTTACAATTAAATCAAAGAGGCACGTGTAGGTCAGACAAATATAACATAACATCTATAACATAATGCAGTAAGGCTTGGTGTGTCCGTCGCCAAGCCTGTACTGCTCATGCGTGCGCAACCTGCGACGGTTGGCTGCGTGCGCATCCAACCACCAAACCGTAATACGGCGTGTAGAATGCGCACGCAACCAGCGTACTACTGGCTGTGCGCGCATGAAATCGCCGCTGCCATCCCCTCCTCACTCCCGGAGCTGCTCGGTCAGTGTCCTCCCTGCATGCTGCCACTGCACACTCCTCCGCGCAGCCCACCCCCTGCAACATGTATCGGCTTTGTCCGAAGACCTTTGTAGAATTGAGGGGAGCGTGAGTGGTCCTCGGTGATCTGGATCTACTGCTGCCCGTGTGTCTCCCCACGCGTCTCCCCCGCTGCACGCATTTCCCTTTTCCGTAGCGCTGAGAAGATGCAGGCTGACGCTATCCTGCACAGGGGGTATTTTCACCCCGTCCTCAGAGCCTGTCAGGCCAGTGCCACCAGCCCCATGTACCCCATCTTCTTCACGTAAGTCCCCCCCCTTCTCCTGGAAGCACAGTGGGCCTTACCCAAACATTGAGAGGATAAAATGACACCTGCTCCAAATTAATAGAGGTAAGGCCCACTGTGCTTCCAGGAGAAGGGGGGGGGACTTACGTGAAGAAGATGGGGTACATGGGGCTGGTGGCACTGACCTGACAGGCTCTGAGGACGGGGTGAAAATACCCCCTGTGCAGGATAGCGTCAGCTTGCATCTTCTCAGCGCTACGGGAAAAGGGAGATGCGTGCAGCGGGGGAGACGCGTGGGCAGCGAGGGGAAACACACGGGCAGCAGTAGATCCAGATCACCGAGGACCACTCACGCTCCCCTCAATTCTACAAAGGTCTTCGGACGAAGCTGATACATGTTGCAGGGGGCGGGCTGCTTGGCGGCGGGGAGGAGTGTGCAGTGGGAGCACGCAGGGAGGACACTGACCGAGCAGCCCCGGGAGTGAGGAGGGGATGGCAGCGGCGATTTCATGCGCGCACAGCCAGCAGTACGCTGGTTGCGCGCGCATTCGACACTCCGCCGAGAGCGCGGAGCGGGGAGGGGAGCGGGGCGGAGAGGGGAGCAGGGAGGGGAGCGGGGAGGGCAGCGCAGAGTGGAGCGGGGAGCGGAGTGGGGAGCGCAGAGTGGAGCAGGGAGCGGAGTGGGGAGCGCAGAGTGGAGCAGGGAGCAGAGAGTGGAGCGGAGAGTGGAGCAGGGAGCGGAGTGGAGCGGAGAGCGGAGAGCAGCAGCACAAGAGCAGAGAACACTTATCAATAGACTGCCCTCTGGGCAGGCTTTCCACCTAGTTTATAATGAAATAACCACAAATGTATTTTCTGTGCTCACATCATTATCAGTTTTATTCAACCCCCAAGTGACATTCAATCTTAGTACTTAGTACAACATCCTTTTACAGTTATAACAGCTTTTAAACGTGAAGCATAGCTTGACACAAGTGTCTTGCAGCGATCTACGGGTATCTTGGCCCATTCGTCATGGGCAAAAGCCTCCAGTTCAGTCACATTCTTAGGCTTGCGCGCTGCAACTGCTTTCTTTAAGTCCCACCAGAGGTTCTCAATCGGATTTAAGTCAGGTGACTGCGATGGCCACTCCAAAATGTTCCTGCCTTTAATCTGCAACCATGCTATAGTGGACTTGGAGGAATGCTTGGGATCATTGTCCTGTTGAAAGGTCCAACGTCTCAAGCCTCAGGTTTGTGACGGACTGCATCACATTGTCATCCAATATCTCCTGGTACTGAAGAGAATTCATGGTACCTTGCACACGCTGAAGCTTCCCTGTACCTGCAGAAGCAAAACAGCCCCAAAGCATGATTGACCCCCTGCCATGCTTCACAGTAGGCAAGGTGTTCTTTTCTTCATAGGCCTTGATCTTCCTCCTCCAAACATAGCGTTGATCCATGGGCCCAAACAGTTCTAATTTTGTTTCATCAGTCCACAGAACACTATCCCAAAACTTCTGTGGTTTGTCCACATGACTTTTGGCATACTGCAGTCTGACAAATCTTTTCTCAGTTCCTCAGCAGTCACATGGGGACTTTTCTCCACTCTACGCTTCAGGTAGCGCACAGCAGTCGAAGTCAGCATCTTCTTTCTGCCACGACCAGGTAGCGTTTCAACAGTGCCCTTTGCCTTGAATTTGCGAATGATGCTTCCTATGGTCTCTCTGGTATGTTTAACATCTTTGCAATCTTCTTATAGCCATTGCCCTTCCTGTGAAGAGTAATCACCTCTTCTCTTGTCTTCCTGGACCATTCTCTTGACTTCACCATGTTTGTAACCACACCAGTAAATGTCTAGAAGGAGCTGAGTATCAGTCATTTTAAAGCTGCCTAATTGGTGCTTATTATGCTTTATTGCTGCTCCGTGACATCCACAGGTGTTTTCAATACCTGATTGAAAACACTTGAATGAACCTCTGTTCTTCAGAGTGGTAGTCTTTAAGGGGTTGAATAATTGTGTCAATGAAGAATTCACAAAAGAAACATTTACTACTGTATTACAAAACCAATTGATGTCATTTTAGTTGCATATGGTTCTTTAAAAAGTCCTTGTGGGATTTCATTCTGAATACAATTACAAATGTACACTAAATTCCCTAAAACCCTTTACAGCATTGCGGGTTGAATAATTTTGAACACAACTGTAGGAGAGGGGACCCTGCTCCAGAGCTTACAATCTAAGAGGGCACACTTAATAAAATAGCATCACGCTACATGAAAAAAGGCAAACTACATGCAATAGGGACATAATAAAAAAGATTAGTAAAGGCACAGTACACACTCTGTATAAGCCCTGCATTAAAGGCACAGTAAAGCCTCTCTGTATTACGGCACAGTAAACACTCTGTATAAGCCCTGCAGTAAAGGCACAGTACACGCTCTCTGTATTAAGGCACAGTACACGCTCTCTGTATTAGCCCTGCATTAAAGGCACAGTACATGCTCTCTGTATTAGCCCTGCAGTAAAGGCACAGTACACGCTCTCTGTATTACGGCACAGTACACTCTCTGTATTACGGCACAGTACACGCTCTCTCTGTATTACGGCACAGTACACGCTCTCTGTAATACGGCACAGTAAACACTCTGTATTAAGGCACAATACACGCTCTCTGTATTACGGCACAGTACATGCTCTCTGTATTACGGCACAGTACACGCTCTCTGTATTACGGCACAGTACACACTCAGTATATAATCTCTTTATGAAGGCACAATATATTCTCACTCTGTATAAACCCTGCAGGCAGTGTTCCTGTGTAGCGGGGTGGGGGGAGGGGCGGTTCTCGGGAGGCAGTGACTGGGATACAGACAGCTTGGGGGGGGCCTGCGGGTGGTAACTCACTTTACAATGTCCGCCGTTTGATCCATTCCCCTGGGGCTTATCCTGCCTGGTCATCCATTCGCAGTGGGGCCTCAGGCTCGTTCAATCAGTTTAGTGTGATATGCAGCAGCTAAGTGCCTGAGCCGAGTCAGGCAGCTGCTTCTACTGTCCATGTGTTGCTGTTAAGCAGGGAGCATGCGGCCAGATTAGGGAACTGCCGGCGCCAAGATTGATACAGACGTCCGGCACGCCCTCTCTAACGTCATCAGAGGGGGCCACCGGACACCATCTTGGATTCTCCGGCGGCCGAACTGGGAGAAAAAACCTGCCGGCCAGAATACCGCATCAGAAAACAATTTAGGTGCATGTGTGATTATGCAAATTAGGCGGCCGCGCGAGGCCTTGTAAGTGCAAGACCTTAGGCGGCCGCCTAATTTGCCTAATTAAAGAGCCGCCACTGAACTTAGCTGTTACATAATAATGTTTTGTGTGCTTAGTACCCTTTAAAAAGTCAAAATTATATAGTTGTAGTTTAATTATCCTGTTCATTCTTCACTAAATCCAAGCAGAAACGTGAGTTCTGCAAACTCTGATGTTTTCTAAGGTTGATGAAGCCTGTCAGGGTTATTCAGAGAGAGATGAAAACCAGGAGAATTGGCAGGAGAAGAGAACAATCTAGACCAGTCAATTTGGAAAGTGAGATAAGGCTGACGTCAGACGAGCGTATTTGAAGAGCGGAAGGAACGTCCGTGAGAGTGGTCGTCTGACCACCTCGCTGAGCGTACTTCATGTGCTCAGCGCTGCAAAGCTCGATCCTCCTATGGAGGATCGCGCTTTGCAGCTCCATCAACACGCGTCCTAGCGCTTTGATAGAGAGGCTTTCTAGATGTCCACAGCAGGGCCACTGTGCACACGCAACAGAGTGTGGCCAGCCCCGTTGCAGCGTCACAATGCTGCGATGGACGCCAGAAGCCACATCAATACAGGCGCACCTAGTGCGCTCGTCTGACACTGGCCTAAATGGGAGAATTTTTCTGGTTTGGGTATTTTGACCTAGAATTTTCACTTTTCCAGTCATTCTCCTGGTTTTCACCTCTCTCTGAATAAGCCTGTGTGTGTTTAGTTTAGTTTAACCCCTGATAGTAAGAGATCTCTTCGTTAGTAAGAGCTCAGAGGAGCCAGCAATTTGTAGGGATGTCATTATTTTGTTTTATGCATGCTGACACTGCTGCATGCTGAAGCGGTCAATACAATAAAGTTACAGAAAGTGTTTATGCAATCCCAGAGGGCTGTGCTTTATTAAGGACACAATCCCCAGAGCGGGTACAAGGAGCACAATATCATCTAAGAGTGCAGCTTTTTAATATTTTACTATATTTTTTTACCAACATGTAAGGTCTGTTATTATACTGATGGTTTTAAACAAACCACTTGATCCCCTTTACAGTCACTGCAAGTAGTTACAGTTAAACTCACCTCATCCATTCCGGATGCCGTGAAATATATTCCTATTTCCTCGGCATACTTTTGCAGTTCTTTGTATTGATCGTGGTTGAACTCGAGATGGCGCTTGTGATCTCCGTAGGTTTTCCCCCAAGCATGCGGAGAGTTATATGGTCGCTCCAGGGCCTTTTTGTTAAATTTGCATTCCAACACACTCTTTTGGAACTTGGCACAATCTGCACCACAGTCCTTCAAGCAAGAGGAAAGAAGGGAAAAATATGAAAAAGGTATTTCGTATGGGTAATGGATAAGCAATACAAGCAGACACATAATTATTTAATAGGGCACGCTAATGAAAATTACCCCTCCCCCCAATATCCTTGGAAAATTGCTCCTCAATTAGAACTCAGAGCTTTTATTAAAAAAACTACATATCACCTGTGTAGAAGGACAGATTGGAAAACCAATCCATCACACATTTTAACCAATCCATTTTCTGACTCTCTGGATGCTCACTAATACGGGTGGTCTGAAAGAGAATGATGTCAGCACACAAAATGTCCAGTCCACAAAACCTGATGACTTTAATACGCAAAAATGCTCAGGGTGTGTAGAGTGTCCATTTAAATTTCCATTCGCTAGCCGCTGTGATCGCTGAGTTATACTTGCCGGGTCCAGCTTGGCTAACTGCATACGAAAACATTTGTAACTACTACTGATTTAAGAGATGTTTACTAATTTGCCAACCTGACATGGTAAAATTCAACTCAGGGATTACACCAGAGTTGCACTTTATGGTAACTCAGTGTGGTAATGAATGGACTTCATAAGTTATTAACCCAAATTTTACACAGATATGAAATCATGTATGTGACGGATCCCGCTACTGAGTAGATCCGCCGTCAGCGCCGAGTACACCTGGAGGTCGGTAGTGTGGTAGCGAGGTGCCGCTGGTGCTAGTAGGATACCCCGAGGTTGCAGCGCTGTAGAGAGGTCCTTGAAGCGTCGCAGTTCCCAAAGCCCTGCTATCCCCAATTACTAGCCGAGGCAGGAGTAAAGGTTCAAATGAGTGATTTATTTTTCATGGAGAACACAGGCTTATTTATGGGAAAAAAAGACATTGTTCTCCCCTGGTCCGCCCTCAGCCCTCCCGGGGTGATTTCTGCCACTGCCTAGAGCCATGGCCCAATTTCCCTTTGTTCACCTTGGGCCCCCCTGGTGGGTGCAGCCCTTATCTTGAGACTCGGTGCCAGCTCGTCTGGGGAACTTTCCGTGGCTCTGAATGAGCAGGGAACAGGGGAACAACAGGGAAAATCATATTGAGGTACTTATAAAAATAAGGGCTAACGAACTTTTAATAACACACAAATAAATAAACACTTGAACTGTTGTACTGCGGTACAGCGTAGTGGCGGCCGTCCCGTCACATATCTCCCCCAAGTTACCAGTTGGCAGACCCTCTGCGGGTCCACTTGGGGATGTCCACGGACCCAACCTTAGATCTCAAGTTCAGTCTGGCGGGATAGCCTATCCGCATTGGCATTTTGCTTACCAGGACGGTATTGGATAGGAAAAGTTGAAGGGCTGTAGGGCCAGGCTCCACCGCAGGAGCCTGCCATTGTCTCCGGCCACCCGGTTCAGCCATACTAGGGGGTTGTGGTCTGTGAGGACCGTGAAGGAGCGACCATACAAATAGGGTTGGAGTTTCTTCAGTGCCCATACCAGGGCTAGGCACTCTTTCTCGATTGCCACATAGGCAACCTCCCTGGGTAGAAGTTTCCGACTGATGTAGGCAACCGGGTGGTCATGCCCATCTTCACCGACCTGGCTCAGCACCGCTCCCAGTCCGAACATAGAAGCGTATCTGTGGACGACGAAACGTTTAGTTGAATCAAGAGCGGTCAACACGGGGGTCTCCACCAAGGCTCGCTTGAGCTGCTGGAAGGCTTCCTCACACTCAGGGGACCACAGTACCTGTCGGGGAAGGTTCTTGCGGGTCAAGTCAGTCAGGGGTTTGGCAATGGCGCTGTAGTTGGGGACGAAGCGGCGGTAGTACCCCGCATACCTAGAAATGCTAACACCTGGGTTTTGGTGCAGGGTGTGGGCCACTGGGCGACAGCTTCAACCTTGGCGGGTTCCGGGCGCTGCCTTCCGCAGTCCACCCGGTGGCCCAAGTACTGGACCTCGGACATGCCAACGTGGCACTTGTCTGGTTTGACTGTCAGACCTGCGGTGCCAAGGAGGTCCAGTACTGCCCATAAGTGCTGTAAGTGGTCCTCCCAGGTGTTACTAAAGATGGCTATGTCATCTAGGTAGGTGCTGGTAAAGTCCTGCATCCCCACTAGCAGACGATCCACCATGCGTTGGAACGTGGCCGGGGCATTCTTCATCCCGAATGGCATGAACCGAAATTGGTACAGGCCAAATGGAGTGATGAATGCCGATTTCAGCACACCTTCCTCGGCAAGGGGAATCTGCCAGTACCCCTTACACAAGTCAATGGTGGTGAGGAAGTGACCCTGGGCAATGCGGTCCAGGAGCTCGTCTACTCGGGGAATGGGGTAGGTGTTGGTAATGGTGTGCTCATTGAGCCTTCTATAATCTACACAACCGGGTAGTGCCATCCTTCTTGGGTACTAGAACCACCGGGGAGGCCCATGGGCTCTCGGATGGTTCTATTACCCCTAGATCCAGCATCTCGCGGATCTCCTTCTGCATCCCGTCTCTCACTGCATCGGGGATTCGGTACGCCGTCTGCCGCAAGGGGGTTTGACTCTGGGTATCGACCCGATGCAGAGCTACAGAGGTGTAGCCGGGACGGAACGAGAACAGGTCTCGGTGCTCCCGTAGCACCTGCTGAGCCTGTTCCCTGTGGCGTGGACTGAGTCCCTCGCCCAGCCGGACATCAGCTATCCCCTGGGCGCTCGGATCCCCAGGCAGTACCGGCAGGGGGAGATCCTCCAGATCCCCCGCATCCGGTGCGCAGATGGCGGCTACTGCCTCTTCTCTTTCATGAAATGGTTTCAGCATGTTCACATGAAAGGTTCTTTGGATCCTTTCATCCGAACATCTGGCTGCGATGAAGGTGGTATTGCAGATCTTCTCTATAATTTTGTAGGGTCCCTCCCAGGCTGCCTGCAACTTATTTTGTTTGACCGGCCGGAGCGCTAACACTTTCTGCCCTAGCTGGAAGGTGCGGTCCCTAGCTGACCGGTCATACCACCTCTTCTGCTTGGTTTGGGCCGCTTTGAGATTGTCCCGTACCAGGGCGGTCAATTCCTGCAGCCGGTCCCTAAACTCAAGCACATAATCTATGGCCGAGATCCCCTCAGCCAGAGCACCTTCCCAGTGCTCCCGGAGCAAGTCCAACGGGCCTCGGAGTCTCCGGCCGTACAACAGCTCAAAGGGAGAGAAGCCAGTGGCTTCCTGGGGTACCTCCCTGTACACGAACAACAGATGAGGCAAGTGGCGTTCCCAGTCCTTATGGGACATGGTAAAGGTGCAAAGAAGTTGCTTGAGGGTCCCGTTAAACCGCTCGCAGAGCCCGTTGGTTTGCGGGTGGTAAGGGGAACTGTACAGGGGTTTAATCCCGCACAGTCTCCAGAGCTGCTGGGTCACCTCGGCTGTAAATTGCGTGCCCTGGTAAGACAAGATTTCCTGGGGAAATCCGACCCTGGAGAATATCTGTAGCAGAGCTCCAGCGATGGTCTCTGCGTGGATATCTCAGAGGGCCACGGCCTCGGGGTACCTGGTGGCGTAGTCTACTACGGTCAAGATCTACTTCTTGCCCGTAGTACTAGTCACCGCCAGGGGTCCTATCAGATCCACCGCCACCCATCTAAAGGGTTCTCCCACTATGGGTAGGGGTCTCAGGGTTGCTTTCCGGGTGTCCCCCCCTCTTCTCTACCCGCTGGCATACCTCACAGGTCCGGCAATAGTCCCTAACATCCCCGGATAACCCGGGCCAGAAGAAGCTCTGAGTCAGGTGGTGCAGCGTCCGCCTGTGCCCCAGATGGCCTGCAAGGGGAATATCATGCCCAATCTTCAACAGATCGCGACGATATTTCCCCGGCACTACCAGTTGCCTATGGGGTACCTGGTCCACTCCCCCGGCGGTCCTATACAACTTCCCCTGGTCCCAGGCAAATCTCACTTCCCCTACCCCACCCGGCTCCCACCCAGCCTGTTGTCGGTAAGGGGCAAGGGTGACGTCTTCCCTGGTGGCTTGGGCAAAGTCTGTCGGGGAATCCCAGGTCAGGGAGGGGGTATTGTCGGGGCCAAGGGTTAGGCTGGTCTCACTTACCGTGGTCCCCTCGGAGTCTGTGTGCGGAGCCTTCCTTGCTTGATGGTGGGTGGTGATGGGGCATACCCCGCCAGGGTGGGTGTCCTCAAAAGTAGAGGTCAGCAGACCAAGGTCGTTGCCGAGTAGTACTTCAGTTGGTAGGTCTTTCATGATCCCTACTTCCATGTCCCGGGCATCCGTGCCCCAATCGAGATGGATGCGGGCCGTAGGGATCCGGTAAACATGGCCGCCGGCGACTCGGATGGCCACCGAGTAGCCTGTGGAGGCAGCCGGGGTAATAAGGTGGAGCTGTGCCAGGGTAAGGGTTGCGCCGATGTCCCGCAGGCCACTGGAACTCCGTCCATTCACACGGACCTTTTGGCGATGGTGCTGCCGGTTATCTTGGGCAGCTGCTTGAATCGGGTCTGCTTCATGTAGGATGCCCCAGTCTTCGTCTGGAATCGCTGTGGGTTCCGGCTCCGGCTCATGTTGGCAACAATATGCTGTAGCTCTGCCCGGAGGGTGTGCTGGGCGATGTGGGGCAGGACAGTTGGCAGTCAGTGGACAGCGGTCCCGGATATGTCCGATTTGGTTGCACCCATAGCACCGGGGACCGGTCCGAGGAACCGGGGTGTGGATTGTCGGTGGCCGGGGTGCTCTCTCAGTGGGTGCGGTACGAGGCTGGGGTGCAGGATGGAACCGGGGAGGTGGGGGCCGGATGTCAGGAGGAGGTACTCGCCTGGCATCCTGGTATTCATCAGCGAGGCGAGTAGCTTCGTGCAGGGTGAGGGGACGTCAGTCTCGCACCCAATCCCGAACCTCTGGAGGTGAATAGTTATAGAACTGCTCCAGCAAGAGCAGTTGGATGATCTGGTCCGGGTGAGTGGCTTGGCATCCCTGGATCCAGCTGGACAGCCTGTTGCATGCGGTGCCCCCATTCCGCGTAGGAGTCATGGGTCCCTTTCTTTAGAGCTCGGAACCGGACTCGATACGCCTCGGGGGTGAGCGCATAGCGGGCCAGCAGGTGTTCCTTGACCCGCTCCTACACCATGCAGTCCTCATCTGCCACAGCCCGGTAGGCTTCAGCCGCTCTGCCCATCAACTTACTCGCCAGTAGAGGTACCCAATCTCGGACCGCCACCTCTTGCAGGGCACATTGTCTTTCAAAATCTTGCAGGAAGCCGTCAATATCTTCGCTTCCCTCTGGGAAGAGTTTGAAGGCAGCAAAGGGAATCTTTTTCTTGGGGGGTCCAGTGCTGCCCTTGGGAGTCAGAGACCCACCGGACCGTTGCTGCATTTCTGCTTGGCGGAGTCTGTCAGTATCTGCCAAGATCCTGCCGATGATGTCGGCAGAGGGGTCTGTTCCGTACAGGGCCAGCCACCACTGTACCTCTCGTCGCCATTCTGAGGTCTCGGAGCCCTCGGAGGGAGCCATACAAGCACGGTCGTCCATCAATTCGCTGATGACCGACTTTGGATTGCCCCCGGGGTTCTTGCCTCTGGCTTTCAGCAATTCTTTAAGGACCGTGCGCTTCAGACCCTCGTAGTGCTGGGCCATACGGGGTTACGGCCGTTACTTGGGGTGTCCGCCTCTAGGACCCAGGGGTGTCTGAGACCGGGGTCAAGCCAGCGGCTGTTTTTCCCCCTGCTGGGCTGGTCTTAGAATCTCCCCCGGATGGCGGCCGCTCCGGATGCTCGGCGTGTTGCGGTGGCTGAGACCGGGTCAAGCCAGTGGCTGTATTTCCCCCTGCTTGTCTGGTCTCAGCCGATCCCACCAGGCTGCCAGCCAATGTAATGGATCCCGCTACTCGGGGTGAGTAGATCCGCCGTCAGCGCCGAGTACACCTGGAGGTCGGTAGTGTGGTAGCGAGGTGCCGCTGGTGCTCGTAGGATACCCCGAGGTTGCAGCACTGTAGAGAGGTCCTTGAAGCGTCCCAGTTCCCAAAGCCCTGTTATCCCCAATTACTGGCCGAAGCAGGAGTAAGGTTCAAATGAGTGATTTATTTTTCATGGAGGACACAGGCTTATTTATGGGGAAAAAAGACATTGTTCTCCCCTGGTCCGCCCTCAGCCCTCCCGGGGTGATTTCTGCCACTGCCTAGAGCCATGGCCCAATTTCCCTTTGTTCACCTTGGGCCCACCTGGTGGGTGCAGCCCTTATCTTGAGGCTCGGTGCCAGTTCGTCTGTTGAACTTTCGTGGCTCTGATTGAGCGGGGAACAGGGGACAACGTACTTATAAAAATAAGGGCTAATGAACTTTTAATAACATACAAATAAATAAACACTTGAACTGTTGTACTGCGCTACAGCGTAGTGGCGGCTGTCCCGTCACAATGTACAAGGACATATACAATACAAACAAATCTTACGTCATTTCTGTAAAAGCAATGGAAATGTAAAATGCATAGGGGATGCAACATCGAAAGGTAAATCTTGGCAGGAAGCTAAAAAAAAAACCAACCAAGCTGTCTGTGGAAAGTGGGAACTTTCAGTTAGTGAGGAATGCTACACTTTTTTTCCACTACAGGCCTCTACTGAAATCAAAGAGTATTCAATGATAGCATGGAGGTAGAACAGCTTCTGAATATACATTAATGGAAAAGAATCTGAAATGGCGAAGTAAACATTTGACATATTATCAACCTGCAGTTATTGGGTGAGATGGTAAATTAACAAGAAATTGTACTAATCCTTGCTAGTTTGGAGTATTCCCATCAAATCTTGAATGTGTTATGTATTCACTATTTCAAAAATAGAAAGATGGAAAGGAAGAATAATTCAGTTTAGTAAAAGTCATCGAAAGAAATATGTACGCACTGAGTGGTGCTCCCACTCCCACAAGTAGGATGAGAGTATCCACATACAATTTTAATTCTATGACTTGCGGCTCATATTTACACTTTATTTACCAGCAGCATAGAAGCATAAGAAAATATGTGTTTCAATACAGAGGATAGTGAGCAATCCAGGGGTTAGAGATCAGAGATTGAATGAGATGACTGAAAGATTCAGAGTGAAGGGTTTTCCAAAAACCCTATTACACCAGGAGTTGAGACGGATCCAGAAGGGACCTAGGAGTGGTGTATACACTCCTATTGATAGAGGCAGGAGGGTTAACAGGAGTCTTTGTCTCCAAGTATGATACACAACCCATTCCCTTAAAAAGATACTATGTAGGAATTGTCATATTTTAAAACACATACCCCATGGTTCCAGAGTTTCAGGTACCCACATTGATGGCTTCCAAAAAGGGCCATTCTATTAGAGAATCCTTGGAAAGAGCTGAATTTAAGTGTAAAGGAACGATGAAGGAATTTTTTGGTAGACCTAAAAATGGTACATATCCATGTCTGAATTGCTCTCGTTGCAATGCAATCATACAGGAAGATACATTTGTACACCCACAACTAGGGAATAAGTATAACATCAAAAAGCGATTTTCATGCGACTCATCTTTTGTAATATATTTGCTTAAATGTCCTTGTGGGGGGTTTATATTGGTGAAACACAGAAAATTAAAAATAGAGTCACAAAACGTAAATCTGATATTCTTTTGCAAAGAACTGAATTACCGGTTCCATTAATATTTAATATTTTTTTGAAGTCAGTCATGGAGTTTCACAACTTAGGTTTCAAGTAATTGATTCAGTACCAAAATTACCAAGAGGTGGTGATAAAGAGAAACTTCTAAAAAGAAGGGAATTGTATTGGATCCACTGCTCAAACACTATCACACCAGTTGGTAAGCTCCTGCTGAAGAAACCATCCTGGCGAAACGCGTTCTGGGCACCAAGTCAAGAAATCCATGGTGAGGTAAAGGGGTTGATGGGCACCTGAAAGGATATAAATTCCCATATCGAATTTCTACCTGGAGCCGGATGTGGGCTTAACAAAATGTGAGTTGGATACGCATATACGGAATCCCGGCCGATTGCTGCCTCCTGTGCTAGGACGCGCTCAGTACGTCCATAGCACAGGAGAACCACTTGGCTGGACGCGCTGAGGGCGTCCTTAGCAGCCAAGTGTTTATGCCCATGTTTTCTTTCTCAAATGAACACGGCTACAAGCACTTGGTCATAGATGATGATGTCAGCATGAAATTGGGGTTAATAAGCTAAAGTGGTCAGGGTGCGTAGAGTGTCCCTTTTTAAATAATTTCATGAACAAACTGAGTGGGAGGAAGGACTGGAGGTGGAACGGAGTGACTTTGCTTAAGTGACTTGACCTGAGTGTGAGAGGGAGTGGGTATGGACAAAAGGCCGGATCTGAGTGTGGGAGTGAGTTTGAGGAAAGGGACAAGACCAAAGGGAGGGAATGGCAGTTCCCGACCAAAGAGGGTGTGGCAGGGAGGGTGGCACTCCAGCTTCAATTAAGGATAAAACACAGGCATACAGCGCCTTCACCCAGTGGCAGTATCCTGTTTGTGTTCTAGTTCTGCTACTGTTGTAAACTGAATGGAAAAAAAAACTGGTTGTGTCTGACATAACCCTAGAACTAAATCATACCAAGTAAAGCAGCGGCGCGTCTTCTCCAATCAGCTCCGACGGTGAGGTTATTTACTTTTAACTCGATCTGACTCTAAACAGTGTGTGCTGTACACAGGACGATTAATCGACACCGATTAATCGATAATGCAAATAGTTGATATTTTTCAACTCTTATTATTCATATTATTCATGAAATGCAATGTACCAAAATACAAACATTTTTTTTTCAGTTTCGGTTAAAATTGAGGATATTAAAAATATTCATTAACTGGTACTCCATTTCAGATATTTTTTTTGAAGAGAATCACATAGAACAGTGGTTCTCAAACCTGTCCTTAGGACCCGCTGACACGCCAGGTTTGCCAGATATGTGAAGCACAGCACAGGTGATATGATTTGCTGCTCAGTGATTGCACGATTCAGTCTGCATTTCCCCAAGGTGATCTGCAAAATCTGGCCTGGTTGAGGGTCCCAAGGAGAGGTTTGAGAACCACTGCATAGAATATATAACTAAAAATGTCTGAATGATAAGAAAATAAATTTAACATGCTGCAAATTATCAGAATTCAAATGGTAATTTACACTTTTTTAAAAAAAAAGTTTTTTATTAAAGGAATATATAATTTGTCCTTCAGTGAAACATGACTTCACGTTTAAACGTGATGAGCGTAAAGTGGCAAAAATGAGCTCAGCATACAAGGGTGAAATGCCTCAGCAGTGAAACGGTTACGTATAATGCTGTCGGTCATTAACTTCAAAACCAGAGTGCAATTAGGTCCTGGTATCGAAAAGGACAAGCTTTAACGGGAACAAATTGGATTTCAGAGTAGTCATAAACCTACTTCAGTAACACCTGCTGATACAGATCCTTAAAAACAGATGGTGTGTTTCGACAATTTCATATCACTGTGTGCGCAAGATAAACATAGGTGGAAATGACTGGAACTATCGTAATGCACACAAGCAAATGATACCAGCAGAATATTATCAGAAGCATCTCACAGCAAGCTGTGTGGCAAGGCACGAATTAACAGGGTTGGGCACCAGTTGTGAGACAGCCCTTCAGAGATCAAGTTACTGATTTATATCCAGGGGAGGGATGGGGTGTTCTAACAACATGTGAGTGAAGGCTCTTGTTAGGGAGGATCTCACTGCACAGTGCCAGGGATCAATAGACAGTACACTTCAGTCTTAGTGCCTCTCCAATGACCCCAACCAATGGCATCTGGGAGCCTCCCTTAATGGAGCCCCTACATTCTGTGAGCAATCAGCCTGGGATCTCTACTAATCCTCATTCAGGCAGAAGGAGCTGTGTGTGGAGCATCAAAGCCCTGTCTCACACCAGAAGCCCACTATGGTAAGTAAAACTGGGAGGGCAACTGGGGGACATATGACATTATAGGGGCAGCAGACACATGGAACACATAGAATGGCACTGAGGTGAAAGGACATTATGGAGGTGGAGTGTGGCACATGAGACGTTATAGAAGGGTAGTGAGGCACATGAGGCATATATGGGGCACTACAGTGCTTGGAACATTACAGGTGAGCAGTGAGGCACAAGGGGTAGTGAGGCAAACAGGACAGAATGGACAAGCTATGAGGCACATGGGAAAATATAGGGGCAGTGAGGTATATGGAATGTTATAGAGGGGTAGTGAGGCACATGGGGCATCATAGAGGGGTAGTGAGGCACATGGGGCATCATAGAGGGGTAGTGAGGCACATGGGGCATCATAGAGGGGTAGTGAGGCACATGAGGCATCATAGAGGGGTAGTGAGGCACATGAGGCATCATAGAGGGGTAGTGAGGCACATGAGGCATCATAGAGGGGTAGTGAGGCACATGAGGCATCATAGAGGGGTAGTGAGGCACATGAGGCATCATAGAGGGGTAGTGAGGCACATGAGGCATCATAGAGGGGTAGTGAGGCACATGAGGCATCATAGAGGGGTAGTGAGGCACATGAGGCATCATAGAGGGGTAGAGAGGCACATGAGGCATCATAGAGGGGTAGTGAGGCACATGGGACATCATAGAGGGGTAGTGAGGCACATGGGACATCATAGAGGGGTAGTGAGGCACATGGGACATCATAGAGGGGTAGTGAGGCACATGGAACATCATAGAGGGGTAGTGAGGCACATGAGGCATCATAGAGGGATAGTAAGGCACATGGGACATCATAGAGGGGTAGTGAGGCACATGGGGCATTGAGGCAGATGGGACATATTGGTGTGCAGTGGGGCAGAAGGGGCATATAGCAGTGAGGCATAGAGACATACGGGGAGGTAGTGAAGCACAGGGGAATATAAGTAAGGGGCGGTGAGATATGCAGGAGGGGATTTTTTTATGTATAATGTTTTGAGGCACTGCAGTAATATTAATATTATTTTTTTATATTACCTCCTCTTAGCTGGAATTGGTTAAGTGTTCCGTCTGAAACCAGGGTCTGAATCAGCCCGATCCCTAATTTGTCTAGACTTGCTCTGAACTGAAATTGGGTGCGAGGCATTAGGAGGCATTGGTGGATCATAGCCAGGAAGGCTATCCGGGGAGAGATAATTGACGGGCATCTGGGTGAACAAAAGCCACACGCTTTCTAATGCTGTCACAGCCCCCTTGGAGAACCAAGAGGAGAGTGTCAAGACATACAGCACAGAATGAGCAAGTAGCAGAGTTCATCTGGTTATGTAACTAGTGTCCATTTAAAGCATTGAGATTTATAAATATGAATGTATCAGTAACCAATAAGGAAAAATGTGCTGCTAATTGATGCAATCAATAAGTCAAGGAATTTTTTTCCCCATATAATATACTGTATATTTAACTAAAGTAAATATACCACTTGTGTATATCACTCCCATATATGTTAAATACCTAGGGGGGGATAAGAAAACAAACTGTAAGTTCTATAAAAGTGGGGTTATGAAATTACAGGAATTGATTTAGGATTTAGGGGCCAAGAAATTAACACCTTGTTCAACTACAAATTGTAGGAATTAACTAGAGAGATGCATGTAGAATAACCCAGAGGTAACATTATAGGAGTCCGTGGCTACCTGCATTTATCAAGCCATGCGCAATGTGCGCATATCCAGATTTCCCAACGCATTTTACGGCCAAGGCAGATGGGGTTTGTAGCTTGGAGCATCTCCTGCCTGTGCCTTAGTACATGAAGGATGGAGGAAGGTTTGATTTATGTTCAGACAGATTGACGTGTCGCCTCCTCCTCCCCCCACACACGTTGGCATAAATCTTTAAAAACCCAAATCTGCACTGCACCTCAGCGAGGAGACCCCCTCCCCCCATTCACCTGAGAGGACCCCACAGCGCTGGTATAAGGACATCATGCCACTAGACTGCAGGGAGGATGCAGACTGCGCAGCCTCATTCATTCAACAGGGCTGTCAGTCAGGTAAAGGGTGGCACCCTGGCAATAAACCCCCCCCCACACACACACACGCATGGAAGATGAATTTTTGTAAGGGAATCACTGTAGTTATATTGCTATCCATCAAGATCATCAATCTGGCTGAAGATAACGCGAAAATGCCATATCTTTGTGTGTGCATTTATATACAGATTGGGCACAGTTTCCCCTTCTCCCTCCGTTACCTTTGCCATACGAATCATTTTTTTGGCGATCTCCAGGTCCCCTTGGTGATTCTGCCCAATTTCAGCGATGATGAAGCAGGGGTGATCCCCACCCACCATGCGGCCGGGGCACAACTCGAATTGCAGGGGCATAGCGGCGACGGGAAGAGTTTAGTGCAGTTAGACACCGTAGCAGCGGTCCAGCTGGCAAGAACGTGCTGCTGGCTTGCCACGCCATAAATACAGCCACCGGACCCGCCTATCGTGAAGGGTGGATGACGTCACCAATTACCATTCTGGGGTGTGAATCGCTTTCTTTTGATATTCCTGTTTCTCATTCTGTAGCACTTTTTTTTCTACTCATTTTCTTTTCCCCCCTATTTTTTTTCTCCCTTTTCCTTCCTCTCTCCTTTTCTCTTTGTATATTGTTCTATCTTTCTATTTCACTATAGGGATTATTCAGAAAGAACACGGAGCCACCAAACTGCAGGTGTTTAAACCAATAAAACTGCAGTAAAAAGGTGTCTAAATAATAAAATGGTATGTTACAGAATTAAAAACTGCCTTAAAAAAACAACCTGCCAATCAAAAATGTCGTCTAAAATAATATTAAAAATACATAAACGTGTTCCAAACAATAAATAAATATTTTGCTGAAATTGAAGAATAAAAGGGTTTGAATAAAAAAAAGAATAATATTTATTTATTTATTTACATTGAATCCTCTGGGATTTGCCTGTTTAAACCTGTTGAAGTGAATTCCTGAAAATCTGGGCATTTCCCTGACATTTCAGTGCGGTTCTGCATTCTCTGAGTAGGTTAACCATTTCTTCTCTACGGGACAATTTCGCTGCCGTCAAATTACAGCCATCTGCGGAGAACTTCACCGTATTTAGCTGTCAATTTGCCAATATTTGGTGAACTGACAGGTTTATGAATAGAGGAACTGACACGAAATTGCACCGAACGATGAAATTCAAAGCTTTGTGCAATTTAGTGGCAAGTTCATCACTTATTGAATAACTCTTATGTTTCTTTTTTCTCTGGTTCCTTTTTTCTTCTCTCTTTTTCTTTCTTCAATATTTCTTTATTTTTTTACTTCTCTTTTGAACATTTGTATAAAGTGCTGCATCAGTAGGGCAATTATCCTATGAGCAGAGCCGTCTGTCTCATGTCTGTGCTCCCCCATTATTAAGCACTGCAGATTCTGTTGGTGCTATATAAGTGACTGTAACTAGTTTTCTTTTTGTCTGTATTTTTGCTTCACGTTCCATCTTTTTCCTCTCCTTTGTTCTCTTTGCTTTCTTCTCTGTATTTCTCTTTCTTATATCTATTTCTCTTTTATCATTCTTCCTGTCTTTCTCTCTCTCTCTCCTCATTCTCTTTCTCTTTATTTATTTCTACTTTTCGTTCTCATTCTTCCACTCATATTTTCTCCCCATGTCTCTCTTGCTTGTTCCCTCGTACTTGTCCCTTTTGCTTTCTTTCACCCCCTCTATATTTCTATTTCTCATTCTTATTTCTTTCACAATCCAATTTGCTTTCTTTTGATTTCTTTCTTTGTCTCTTACTTTAACCCTTTCGCTGCTGAGGCATTTCCCGCCTCTGTGCTGAGGTCATTTTTACCGATTTTGCTCATCATGTTTAAATGCGTTTTGAAGGCTTATTTTAGTATATGACCCAGACATGTTATATATCGTTCTTTCCGTCAGACTCGGCAGATTAATAATATGTCATTATTATATGTATACGTTATGACCTGTCTGTATATTATAACAAAAAATGCAATAAAATATGAATTTTCAATAATTTACAATGTGTAAAGTGTGTTTTTTTCACATTTTAACATGCGAGCAATTGCGGTTATATTTTGTATGGGGTATGCGCTTGTTAAAAAAATTAGAGATGGGGTCTCGTTACATTTTTTTTGGAGAAAATTACGCGATTTTTAACAAACGCACCGCATACAAAAATCGTTAGTGCAGCATTACTGTTCACATTATAATTGAAATGGGAACAATATTGCTGCATTAACGAACAAAAAAAATAAAAACTTGTTTATTTTTTATAATTTTTTTAAAATATTTTTTTATTTTTATTTATTTTTTTATAAACTTTTTTCATACTCATGTTTGGTATTGTTGGAACGGCCATGCTCAGGCCGATCCAACAATACCAAACATTAACCCCTAACTGCCACGGATCGGGAGATAGGGGGTTCCAATGAACACCCTATCTCCACCATTGGTGGCAGTTAGGGGTTAACTCCAGGACTGGCGTCATTGTGCTATGCAGGATGACGCCAGTCCTCAGGGGGCATTCCCGGAAGCTTGGCCGATATCCAAGATGTCGGCCAGCTCCAGGGAAAGGATCACGAACCGGTGCTTTTCGGCGCCGATTCGTGATCCGGCCCCCATGGGGTTAATGTCAGGTACCATTTGGAAGGGCAGGCCGTGCCCTTCCAAACGGTGCCTGGGTTAACGCCCTGCACACCGCCGATCGGGAGGGAGAGAGGTCCGAAGGACCTCCCCCCTCCCTTTCAGGTGTCTCCTCCGCACATGCGGGGGGGCGCCTGAATTAGGTGTCATCGCACCCCCGCGATGACACCTAATTACTCCGGCGGCGGTTCCGTGTGCTAGGCTGACATTGAGGATGTCAGCCCGCACCGGGGGGGGCCAGCGATCGGCCGGAACCCGGCCGGAACCCGGCAGAATGCTGACCCCAAAGGGAGGACGCGCTCAGCGCATCCACCGCAAGGAACGATACCTGCGGTTGGACACGCTGAGCGCGTCCTTAGCAGCGAAGGGGTTAATCGTCTTTCCCTTGCTCTGCACCCCCCAAAGGTCTCTTTTTTTTTGTCTTACTTCACATAGTTCCATATAATTGTCCCCGCATGTCTCTGCAAATTGCCCTTTAAATGTACTGTCATTCAATCTGTCAGATAATTTGTGGACTAATCACATGATAATCTACCTAAAAGTGAGAGCAATGCAATAATTCGTACGCATAACTCAATAACCACCATTTGATTGGACATGCATGGAAATAATCTGTCCATAAAATTCACTTTAAGACACAAAGAGCAATATTCCAAAATTTGTGCTCAATTAACCAGAGCTGTTGTAAATTTACCAGAGACATTATAGTCTATGGGGTTTTTCATTTTACAACAGCTCTGGTTAAGTTAGCACCAATTTTGGAGTATTGCCCAAAAGCTTGAAAATAATCTTACTGAAAAATTCTATTATTCATTATAATTACCATAAACCTTTTCCAAGTTTCTTCTTATATATCAAAACCAAAATAAGAGCTGCGCTACGCCATGGCGGAGACCCCCAAAAAGAATCAATCACAAAACTGTATTGGTCTTTCTCAGAAGTCTGGCTTTCCTCGTTAAGCCAGATCTATTTATTAAAATACACAGAATTTATAGCCAATCAGTGTACAGATACATTACAACATCAAAGTTTAGCCACTCAGTTAAAGTACTACCATATATGGTTCACGAGACCCTTTTCCCATCTTCCCGCTTCTGCGCACATTTTCCTGCACTGAACATAACAGGAAATCGGCCACAGCTCATATCCTATAGAAGGAAGAACGGTCTATTCAGTATTGACACTAACAAAAATGGAGGGGGGGAATTTCACAGCCCATTTATAAGAACCGGCTTTTTAAGACTAAATATTTATTATATTTACAGGAAATTAAAATCTAACAATTCTTTCCTTTGATCACATATCACCTGTGATCATCTAAAAGATAAACCAAACTTAGACAATTAAACCTGGGCTACAGTGTCCTTGCCTAAGACCTTTAGATCATTCTAGATGCTCAGATGGGAAGAAAAAAATTCTGGTATTTACTCCTAAAATACCTCAATACCTTTTATAATGTACAAAAGGGATTCCCCAAGGAGGCCCTTTATGAGCATAAAATACACTTATCTATCTAGATTCACTCTTCCAGCGAACCACTTGGAGCGTAGGCAAAAATACCTAATCTAGACCTTAAATAACTATTTATTCCCATTTCCCAAAATATAATTCACCGAACAAGAAAAGTATAATAACTTGAATGTAAAAGTTCATTTATCTAATAAATCAACATGAGTCAGATCTATATCTGTGTGTTTTCCTATGTTCAGCTTCACTCCACAAAACGCATATACACCTGCATTCATACACACATTCAAGAAATACATTCTCATTTTCACAAATTAAATCCTTTCTCACACTTATCTAGGGGATTAAATAAAAAAAATAATATTCCATAATCTAATACCATAGTCCACAGTGCGAGATCAGGGTGTGGTCTTTTTTTTCAACATCCCAGCTTGAGACGCATAATCATTGAATGTCATCAGAGCTCCCACCATAGGGACTCCTGAACAAGCTGTCTCTTTGCGCTGGTTGCTTATTACCTGTGACCTTTGACCTTGACACAAAATGTCCATGATTCGTTCCATATGCAGTCATTGTGACTGTCAGGTTTCTTGATGATGTGATATGGTTTTAGCAACAATAAAGAAAATAAAAAAGAAAAGAAAATATGGTATACCCCGCTAATCATATACATCCATTCATTCATTGTCACTCTCAAATGCACGAAAACAATAAAAATGTTAATTTTCACAAGAAGAGACACAGATAATAAATTTCAAAATGTCCCCGCGAAGCCTGTCGGCCTCACGCAATAAAAAAATTATACTACTTCTGACTCATTGTTAGAGAAAAATATATATACGCAACTTTGGCTCAAAAGGGAAATAGCCGAAGTGCATATTCCACCCTTTTATTAAATATAATTTTTTTTTATTTTTATTATTTTTTTTTTTTTTAATTACTATCCTATTCAGTCTTGTTCGGTGTTGTGAAACAAACCTGGCGTTTATAAAACACACCAATCCTCAAATGAAATAAAAAAAATAAAAACAGCATTAATTTTATCGAATTAAAACTTTCCATTTACCACTATATATGTCATGAAACGTATTTATGCAAATGCATTAAATTATATGTTCCTAAATACATTAATGAACTCTAATTTTAATTGGATGTGATCTTCAATAATCCTAAATGTGTCAGGGAATTTTGAACAATATTGATTGTAACTAAACAACAAAAATAACAAAATATAAAATAATAAAAGACACAAAATAATTATTACTTAGACGACATCAGAATATAAAAATACATTATCTTCTTTCTTTGTCTTCTGTCTTATTGGTTGAAAATAACAGTTTTGTAAAACTGACATGTCTTAAGTTGTATTTCCAAATCAATGATCTTCTACAAGTAGCATGATTTATTGATGAGTTGTCGATAATCAGATTGTTTTATTGCCTGGTGTCTGATAATTCCTTATTATCCGGTTGATGTAACATTGCAATGTGAAATGATAATGTGTTTGAGTAAATTTCCTTCAATTCCAACATCTTTATCAATATTGGTATCGCATAATCTTCCATCTAGCTTGAGCAAAGTTGGCATGCATGGGTAATTTTCACCTAAAGTAAAAACTTGGGAAAAAAATGTATTATTAACCTGTCAAAAACTTTAAAATTCATATGGTTAAAATACTTTTAAAATGGAGAAAAAAATGCAACACATTTTTGGACACAAAGAAAAGGAGTGGTCATGAGTGAGACAACACGGAGGAGAGGAGGGGTCATGAGTGAGACAACACGGAGGAGAGGAGGGGTCATGAGTGAGACAAAATGGAGGAGAGGAGGGGTCATGAGTGAGACAAAATGGAGGAGACTAGGAAAAGAATGTGAACTTCAATTCAAATAAAAAAACACAACAAAAATATCATGAACTGGGAAAGAAAGTATAGAAGGGCATGTTTAAAACTTGACGCGTTAATTAGCACAAAGTTCTCAGAGGAAACTCAGAGAAAAAGATTCTTAATAAACATCAATAATCTTTATTAAGGATATTGGTTAAAAACAAACATTCAAACGTGAGGTGTTTGTGCACCTTTTACAACCTGTTTTATTCCCTCCAAGAATATTCAATGGAGGCAAAGTTATACGCTATTGCACTTCACACCAAAAGACAAAAACATCAGACAGCAAAAAAAATAATACTAGACATCTGGCTACCACTGCAGAAAAAGAAAACAAATCAAACAATACTCAGATACCAAACTACAACCTTCCATCTCCCTTAGTCAACTAAAATAAAACCAAAAAAAAACACCTTCTCTTATTTGAAATCTGCCTAAATTCCTTTGTACAGCGCTACTAAACCTGTAGGCGCTTTCCTTTAAACTTTCACTCAAATCCTTCAGTTTTATATCACTTCATCCTCTTAGATTCCAAACAACTAAACATGAACCTACATATATATTCCATTATACAAGTTACAAAACTGTAAATGATCTCAGTCAGCCATTTTGGCAAAACATATAACCTATATTAAGGTGCGGTCAATCCCTTAGTGCTGGACTCAAACAAAGACCAGAGGAAAATAACCGACCACGCCTCTCTTGGGAAAATGTACAACTTTGAGCCCATTACCTTGATACACTACTTTTTTTATATATATATCATACATCAACTTATAATCCATTTACAGTAAATCCAGCTCCCATAATTACTTTCTTCTGTTCCACTACTGTACGCACGCCGAAGCACTCAAACCGCGCCCAATTCCACAACAGTTACAGTTTTATAAAGCACTAACAGCTCCAGAATTAAACTGCTACTACAGTCTTTCAAGGCATTAGACACATGTCATTTGTATATACTGTTCAATTATCCCAAATAGATACTCACAGAACAACAAAAATAACTACATATTCCATTATCCAACTTGCACTGCTAAAAGACTACTAGCATTCAAAGAAAAAAAATCCTTATACAAACACATAATAACATTATACATTACAAATAAAGAGTTTTTTTTTAATTAAATAAAAAAAGAACAAAGAGAGAAAAAATGAATGTATGAGAAAGAGAAAAAAAGTTAGCAGGCGCTTTTGAAAGTCACTGTAAAAGTAAAGCCCTATTGTCTCCATTTCCTGTGCCTTTTTTTTTTTTTTTTTTTACACGAGGCAAGGCAGTAATGACACAGAAACAAAGAAACCTGGTTTACGAAAAGCAGTCCCTATACATAAATTACATATAAAAAACATAATATCAAAACTACGAAATACAAAACATCAAAGATAAACACATACATTAATAGTTAGTAAAGACAAACATTTACAGGGTTATCCAAAGAGATTCGAATTGCTTGAGAAAGGTAACCGAACGCTGAAAATCAGCGTTCGGTTACCTTTCCTGACCATTCGGCTATCCAGAGAGCAGGCAATTCGCCAAATCCTGTCGAATTGCCTGAACATACGGTGCCTGTTCGGTCCCTGTTCGAGGGCAGTGAAATCCCCATCAAAAAGCACTGCTTCGGCTATTCAGAGAACACAAACCAGCAGTGAAAGGTTCCCCTAATGCCCTGCCATTCGGTGGTTTAATTCGGCAAATTTATTCAGGAGAATCCCATAGACTTCAATGTTAAAAATATTCCCGTTTTAATTCAATATCTAATAAACCGTTCATTATAAAATTCTGCAGCAAAAAGTCTCTTTATTTATAGATTTTTTAGGATACTTTAAGCATTTTTCTGAATTTTTAAAAAAAAAATTAAAAGTCCGATTTTTTTTTTTTTTTAGTTTGCTTATTTTTTTTGTAACAGCCCTCTTTATTATCATTCCCTGGACCTCCTGTGAAAATTTCAGACATTTTCGCTCAGTAGTTTCTTTGCAAACAGCGTTTCATTTTCCCAGATTCATACAAATGGTTTTTCTAATTTATTCACTGCCTCCTCTACGTCACAGCTGCTTCGGCTCTGTGTGATTCGGCTCCTTTTCGGCTCCTGTTCGGCTCCTCTTCGCAGGTTAATCCAGATGTTTTTGCTTGTTTTCAGCGTGCATTCGGTTAGTTTTCGTCAGGTTTTCGGCAGCTTTTCCCTGCAATTCGGGGACCCTGTGGTGCTTGCTGAATACACCGCAGGGTCACCGAAATGCAATCGGCAAAAGGAACCGAATTGAAGAGAACGAAAAGTCACCGAACGTGCGGTGACTTTTCGAATCTCTTTGGATAACCCTGTTAAATAAACAGACGCAATCAATGGCCAGAAACAAAATAAAAAATAAAACAAAAACAAACATGCAATCTGAAAGAAAAAACAGTTAGCAAATCCTTTAGAATCAGCGCGCAAACACATGCAGCAAAAAAAATAAAGAAAAAAATGGCAGCAGCGCGCAAGAAAATAAAAATAAAAAATTAAGAGGAAAAAAAACTGTCTCTCAATGGGAGATTAAATCAGTTGATATACAAGAAGAAAATCTAATCAGTTAAAATAAAATTCTCACAATTACAAGATATGGACGACCCAGAAACACCAGAATTGAAGTACAAGATAGACACAGAACATAGACAAAACAACTAGAAACATCTCGTTTCTTTTTTTTATGAGTTCAATTTCCAGCAAATATAAATACTCAACACAGCGGGCGAGTTCAAACACACGTGAGGTCCTCAAACGATTTTCCTTTACTACAATACCTAAAATGACAAAAACAAATCAAGACATACAGGGTTATCCAAAGAGATTCGAAAAGTCACCGCACGTTCGGTGACTTTTCGTTCTCTTCAATTCGGTTCCTTTTGCCGATTGCATTTCGGTGACCCTGCGGTGTATTCAGCAAACACCACAGGGTCCCCGAATTGCAGGGAAAAGCTGCCGAAAACCTGACGAAAACTAACCGAATGCACGCTGAAAACAAGCAAAAACATCTGGATTAACCTTCGAAGAGGAGCCGAACAGGAGCCGAAAAGGAGCCGAATCACACAGAGCCGAAGCAGCTGTGACGTAGAGGAGGCAGTGAATAAATTAGAAAAACCATTTGTATGAATCTGGGAAAAAGAAACGCTGTTTGCAAAGAAACTACTGAGCGAAAATGTCTGAAATTTTCACAGGAGGTCCAGGGAATGATAATAAAGAGGGCTGTTACAAAAAAAATAAGCAAACTGAGAAAAAAAAAAAAAAAAAAAAATCGGACTTTTAATTTTTTTTAAAAAAATTCAGAAAAATGCTTAAAGTATCCTAAAAAATCTATAAATAAAGAGACTTTTTGCTGCAGAATTTTATAATGAACAGTTTATTAGATATTGAATTAAAACGGGAATATTTTTAACATTGAAGTCTATGGGATTCTCCTGAATAAATTTGCCGAATTAAACCACCGAATGGCAGGGCATTTCGGGAACCTTTCACTGCTGGTTTGTGTTCTCTGAATAGCCGAAGCAGTGCTTTTTGATGGGGATTTCACTGCCCTCGAACAGGGACCGAACAGGCACCGTATGTGCAGGCAATTCGACAGGATTTGGCGAATTGCCTGCTCTCTGGATAGCCGAATGGCCAGGAAAGGTAACCGAACCCTGATTTTCAGCGTTCGGTTACCTTTCTCAAGCAATTCGAATCTCTTTGGATAACCCTGAAAGAGTCCAACCTTGCACCAAAAAAAAAAAAAAAAAAATTCAAAAAAAATCAACAAGCTCTGAACCATAGCTTTAACTTCAAGGAAACCAAGCCTGGAGGCAAGTTCGCAAAATCTGAACAAGCAAATGTAAGAATACATTCAAATGTAAAGATACACTTAAATATAAGGATACATCTGAATGGCAAATCCCACTTCAGACAACAACTGAAAAATTCTATTATTCATTATAATTACCATAAACCTTTTCCAAGTTTCTTCTTATATATCAAAACCAAAATAAGAGCTGCGCTACGCCATGGCGGAGACCCCCAAAAAGAATCAATCACAAAACTTTATTGGTCTTTCTCAGAAGTCTGGCTTTCCTCGTTAAGCCAGATCTATTTATTAAAATACACAGAATTTATAGCCAATCAGTGTACAGATACATTACAACATCAAAGTTTAGCCACTCAGTTAAAGTACTACCATATATGGTTCACGAGACCCTTTTCCCATCTTCCCGCTTCTGCGCACATTTTCCTGCACTGAACATAACAGGAAATCGGCCACAGCTCATATCCTATAGAAGGAAGAACGGTCTATTCAGTATTGACACTAACAAAAATGGAGGGGGGGAATTTCACAGCCCATTTATAAGAACCGGCTTTTTAAGACTAAATATTTATTATATTTACAGGAAATTAAAATCTAACACTTACCAGAGGGTGGTGCAAGCACAAAGGCTGAACACAATATATATAATCTCAACCACAGTCTCCGCACTCTGTTTTGTATTCTATCAAATGCTCCGGTGCTGGGAACTGGCTGCCACCATATAAATCTTCCCGACAACCCACAACACACAGACTTAAGAAAAATATAAATCTTTATTGTAGTTTGACACACACACACACACACAATAAAAAAATGCAATCACATGGTCAAATCAACTGAGAGATTAACACACCTTCAAAAACTACATTGTATAACTCATTCTGTCACTTTGTGCTACAAGGTAACTACATGACCCACCATTGTGACATGTTAAAAGAGCTAAACTGGCCGTCACTGGAATTGAGACGCTCCCCTCCACCTTTCCAACCTGGTGTTTAACCCTTTCGCTGCTGAGCCATTTCACACCTCTGTGCTGTGCTCATTTTTACCAGTTTCTCTCATCATGTTTAAATGCGTTTTGAAGCCTTATTTTATTATATGACCCTGACATATTATATATCATTCTTTCTGGCAGACTCGGCAGATTCATAATATATTATTATATATGTATACGTCATGTCCTGTCTGTATATCGTAACAAAAAATGCAATAAAAATAGAATTTTCAATAATTTACAAGGTGTAAAGTGTTTTTTTTACAAATTTTAACTTGCAAGCATTTGCGGTTATATTTTCTATGAGTTGCACTTGTTAAAAAATTTAGAAATGGGGGACTTGTTAAATTTTTTAAAAATATTAAAAAATAAATAAATAAAAAAACAAAACAGGTTTTATTTATAAATTGAATAAATTATGCTGCATTAATTATACTGCAGAGAAGTGCTGCCCTGCAGTGTGCAGATTCATATGCTGCATTAATTATACCACAGAGAGGCGCTTACCAGCAGTGTGTGGATTCATATGCTGCATTAATTAAACCGCAGAGAGGCGCTTCCCAGCAGTGTGCGGATTCAAATGCTGCATTAGTTATACTTCAGAGAGGCACTCCTTCCCAGCAGTGTGTGGATTCATATGATGCATTAATTATACCGCAGAGAGGCACTTCCCAGCAGTGTGTGGATTCATATGATGCATTAATTATACCGCAGAGAGGCGCTTCTTCCCAGCAGTGTGTGGATTCATATGCTGCATTAATTATACCGCAGAGAGGCACTTCCCAGCAGTGTGTGGATTCATATGCTGCATTAATTATACCGCAGAGAGGCACTTCCCAGCAGTGTGTGGATTCATATGCTGCATAAATTTTTTTTCAGTTTTAAATCATTTTATTTGTTACCGGGTTTTTTTTTTCATTTCAGAGAATTTTGTTCAGCTTTTTTTTTCCGTTTTAAAACCTTTTTGTTCTGGTTTTTATTTTTAAAGTCAGACCATTTGGGTCAGTATTTTTACATTATTTAAAATCGTTTTGTTCATTTTTGTTCCTTTCATACCATTTTAATATGATTAAATAAAGTTGTGTCATATTCATAAGAAAAAAAGGATCTTTATTTAATAAAAAAACAATAGAATCGTCAAAATTAACGTATCGACAGAACTATCGGATCATCCGAAATACCATCAGTTTAAGTCAAAACGAGTAGACACTTTGAAACGAGGAGAACAGACGTTCCGAAAACCCCCAAAAATTTCCGATATCACGAAAAATAAGTCGATACAAAAACGAGCCGAAATGAAAATCGACCGAAATGATCCAAAACGAAAATTTGAAAAACCCGAACCGGTAAAAAAAAAAAGTGCCCAACCCTATTATTTTCTGTGTTAATCTGTATATTTCTGTTATTGTTTTAATATCTTGCATTGTATTACTTTGTATTTCTGTAACAATTCAATGTTCTTGAACCCAGGACATACTTAAACGAGAGAAATCTCAATGTATCCTTCCTGGTAAAATTACTTTATAAATAAAATATAAACACTTTGCTGCCGTAGCAGAGTTTACAAACAGATAACATCAGTAGAAACACTGCTTGCAAGATTGAACATTGAGATCATATAAATTAGATGCAGTTACTATCAACATACAGTATAACAGATGAGCATATAATATAAGCTCTGCTTAGCAATCAAACACGTAGTATAAAATAAAAACATAAAAATTATTTATTCTTAAATAATTTTAAAAAGATGCAGGGACGTAGGGTCTTTCGACACCAGACAGTAATAGCCTTTTCCCACAAAAGATTAATTCAACTATGTTATCTAATAGGCAAAAACCAGGCAGCGAAGTGTGTTTAATGATCTGTCAATTGATTTGATCATGTGATTGTATTTTTGATTAAATCTTGTTTAGAGGCGTGTATATATGGGTCTACGTAACTAGTTTCAGTAACTTGATAAAAGTCCCTGTGTGGACTGAAACGTCGAACTACAATAAAGATTTATATTTTTCTTAAGAAGTCTGTGTTACATGTTGTTGTGAAGATAGATCTGTGTTTTTTTTCAGTCTCAAAGAAAATGATGTGCACTGCTGAAAGTTTTGTTTCTTTTTTTTCTCCAGGTGTTTTTTTTTTTCGCTTCGGAATGTTTTCGTTTCAATTCGGGGATTCGATATCGATTCAAAATTTCAGATCGATTCGGGTCATTTTGGCGTTTGGATCATTTCGGTGATTCTGGTTTTTCATTTTTTTATGAATTATTTAGTTTTTTATTGCTTATTTAAGAATAGGAAGTAGATTTACTACCAATAGAATGAAATAACCTTTACTTATTTATTCTTTTAAGATATTTTTAAGCATTTTTTGGGTGAAATTTTAGGTTTCTTAACTTTTTTTAAAGAAACAAGGCTTTTTAACCCATAGGTTTCAATGCAGCATATGATTCTGTACACTGTCGGGCAGCACCTCTACAGTATAATAATGCAGCATGTGAATCCGCACACTGCCGGGCAGCACCTCTACAGTAGGGATGAGCTGTTCGGTTCGATCAGTTCGGAGTTCGAGTCGAACTTTGGCCGTTCGCATGTTCGCGAACTTCGAACTTTTTGGCGTGTTCGGTTCGAGTTCGCAAAAAAATAAAAATTTCGAAAAAAGTATAAAAAATGCTTAAAAAAATACTAAAAAATCTAGCAATAAAGAGACTCTTTACTGCAGAATATTATAAGCAATGGTTTATTAGATATTGAATTAAAAACTAATGTCTAAGTGCAAAGATTCTCACCTCTAAATGACCTGTGTTCTCAAACGTTGTAAACAACAGGTGTTTTTAGTCTGGTCTAATGAATTTGATACATTGTATGTAGAATGAGGGTGTGGTGTGTCTCCTGATCAAACAACACCTGTGCTTCTGAGAAGTGTTCATTTCTCTACTAAGGCTAGGGTCAGATGAGCGCATTTTGTACGGACTGTGCGTCCGTGCAGTACGGACGTACTTTCTGACTGACGACAAGGTAGTGGCTACACAGTCCATTTTTTTCACTGACGGATTTCTTGACTGATGTAGCAGGGAAAATAAATTACAATGATAAAACATTCTGTCCGTCAAAAATGCTGGACGTATAAATGCAGTCCGTCTGACCACGCTCCATCACTCACACACAAAGCTATGCGGACGTTGTGGACGTGGCGCACTCTGCACGTCCGTTCTAGCAGTATTCCGTTCTTGCCTAACCTGCGTCCGTTTGCAGCGTCCGTCAGCCCCCGCACTTCTGTGCGCACGTACTTCGTGTGTGGGGCTCCATTTAACACAATTGTATGCTATCACGGACGTACTTATGTGCAGGCAACACGGACGTTAACACTGCGCTCGTCTGACCCCAGCCTCAATCTTCCTCTGATATGCTGTTTAACCCCTTAACTAACCCTGCATTTCACTGCTGTGTGCTCAGCTCATTTTTACCGCTTTCGCTCATCATGTTTAAATGCGATTTGAAGCCACATTTTATTAAATGACCTAGACATATTAGATATCGTTCTTTACGGCAGACTCCGCAAATTCATAATATATCATTTTTATATGTATACGTCATGTCCTGCCTGTATATTAGGACAACAAATGCAATAAAAATTGAATTTTTAATCATCTGCAGTGTGTAAAGTGTTTTTTTTTTCACATTTTAGCACATGAGCGTTTGCGGTTATGTTTTCTATGGGGTGCGCTTGTACAAAAATTAGAAATGGGGACTTGTTACATTTTGTGGGAGGAATTACGTGATTTATAGCAAACGCACCTCATAGAAAAAAATCATTAGTACATCATCGTTCACATTATAATTGAAATGTGAACAATATTGCTGCATTAATAAAAATAACACACAAAAAAAAATACATGTTTTTCTTTTCTTTTTTTCTTTTTTTTTACTTTATACCTGGTCACGTTGGGTATCATTCGAAAGGCCATGCTCAGGCCTTCGATTGACACCCTCCATGACCCCCTAGCTGCTTGGAGATATCGGGGTTCAAATGAACCCCCTATCTCCACCAGGGGATTCCAGGCAGCTAGGGGTTCCCCAGCTATCTGACATCATCATGCTATGCGTGAGGATGTCAGGCAGTGAGGGGGGACCCTGGGGTGGAGCCGCCATCCAAGATGGCGGCCCCACAGGAGCTAGGCCACACTTCGGCGCCGCAAGGCATCTCTATACACAGCCCTATATGAAGGAGGAATGGGCTGGTGAAAAATAGTTTGTATTAAAAGATTATGTGACCTTAACTGATACAATTTAATAAAGTTCACAAAGGGTTAATCTGAGCCGTGTGCAAAGCTCATGTGCTGAGTGCAAAAGAAGTTTGTCTAGTTGTCCAGCAAGCAAGACCCCCCAGGGCATGAGCCGATACCACGATTCCTGAATAGATTCGAGGGAACGGCCGCTAATGAGATTCTGGTCTTTTGTTATCTGTTATCTGTAAATCATACCACCAACGTGAAAGGTTTCACTCGTCATCGGGTCTATAAAATGTATATGCAAAAGTGCATCGGGACTCAGTGCTTGTCGTCCTGCCATGATGCCACTGAGTCTCGGTGAATAAATCCTGACTTCCTGAAGAATCTCTGTCTGGGTATTATTTCTCTGCCGCAGCACGAAATCCCTAATAATCTGATTCCTATTTCATATACACAGCCTCACAACATCTCTATACACAACCTCACCGCATCTCTATACACAACCTCACAGCATCTCTATACACAGTCCCATCAGCATCTCTATACACAGCCTCACAGCATCTCTATACACAGCCTCACAGCATCTCTATACACAACCCCATCCGCATCTCTATACACAAACAGCATCTCTATACACAACCCCATCAGCATCTCTATACACAACCCCATCAGCATCTCTATACACAGCCTCACAGCATCTCTATACACAACCTCACAGCATCTCTATACACAACCCCATCAGCATCCCCATGAAAGGCACAATATTTGGCTGCCCTGACGCCTGTGCCAGATTTATATCATCTTAATTTTTTGAACCGCAGGGTCCAACCCTGCACTCTTCCACAATACTACAAAACAGTTACGGTGTGAAGGCACTTGCTGCCATGAAAGGCACAATATTTGGCTGCACTGACGCCTGTGCCAGATTTAGATCATTTTAATTTTTTGAACCGCAGGGTCCAATCCTGCACTCTTCCACAATACCACAAAACAGTTACGGTGTGAAGGCACTTGCTGCCATGAAAGGCATATTATTTGGCTGCACTGACGCCCATTACCAGATTCATACCATTTTAATATAGGACCGCATGGTCCACCCCTGCACTCTTCCACAATACTACAGAGGGGTTACTGTATGAATGCACTTGCTGGCCTGGCACCAAAAGCACAATATCTGGGTGCACTGACGCCTTTACCAGATTCATATCATTTTAACCCCTTAAGGACGGGAGTAATTTTACAACTTCGGCGCTGTTTCGAAAGTAGAAGTTTGCTGAGCTCATTTTGACCGTTTTTAAGTCACGTATTATTATACCACCCAGACAAATTATATATTGTTCTTTCCGGCAGACTCGGCAGATTAATAATATATCATTATTATATGTATATGTCATGCCCTGCCAAAATGCTATAACAAAAAATGTAACAAAAAGTAAATAAATGTGAATTTTCAATAAAATTTCAATCTTCCACAGTGTGTAAAGTGTTTTTTTTTTAAATTTTATTATCCGAGGCTCTGCGGTCATATGTTGTGGGGTAGATTTGTTAAAAAAATTAGAACGGGGGGGCGGAGCCAGCTTCCGGTGGATGCAGTCGCATGGTGGAGAGCTCCCCAGCTAAATTTTGATCTATTTGTATACCTCACCGACTCAACCCCCGTCCAACATTTATATCTGGCAGGTGGAACCCGGCTGACCTACTTTACCTGCCCAGGACTGTTATTTGGGACCCGAACGGCGCTGGTTTTGAGAAGTTTTGTGGACTGCGGCCTACAGCCGGCGGCCATCTTTGAGGCGCTACTCACGCTGTCGGGGACATCTCATCTCAGTCGCAGCTTACGCCTGACCTCATGGGGAGAAAATCGGGTAAGAAGCCCCAGCTACCAGAGAGCCCCCGACAGAGAGACATCCGCGATTCCATGGGGGACGGCCGACGGAAGAAGCAGGCGCAACCGCAAACCTATATGTCCCCAACACTGAGTTCATCTGACGGTGAGGACCCATACTGGTCGGAGGCCTCGGCAGCAGCCCGGAGATCGCCCCGTGATCCGGGGAAGGTGAGAAAGCCAAAGGACGGTCCGGCTCCCTCGAAATCAGCGGTAGCTGACGCGGTGGGGATAGACCCGATGACCTCCCGAGCTGAGGCAGAGGTGCCCCAGGCCGCTCGTGGACCTTTACCCCTCCTGGAGAGCGATATTCGACGCTTATTAGGCGAAACAATGGCGGAGATGAGAGCTATGTGGCAAGCTGACTTCAAGACCATGCGGACAGAAATGCGATCTATAAAAGGACGGCTCTCGGTTGTCGAGACGCGCGCTGAGGAGACTGCGGTGACACAGGCTCTCCTCGTGCCGCAGATGGAGGCCTTAAATTCCCAAGTCTCGCTGCTCACAGGTGCGGTGGAGGCGGCAGAGGTGCGACATCGCAGGAGGAATGTCCGGATTAGGGGGATCCCGGAGTCGATCGGCGCAGAGGCCTTGCTGGCATATGTCAACAAATTTGCAGTTCATGTCATGGGGTCGCAGATTGGGACTACCCTCATTTTTAGACACGCTGCCCGTCTTCGGAAGGCGGCCACAGCTCCGGTGGAGTCCCCACGTGACGTGCTCGCAATCGCTGTGGAGGAGATGGATAAACGCAGGCTGATGTCTAACCCGGTTGCCCGAGCCCCGATACTTTATGAGGACCTCTCACTTACACTTTTTAACGACCTTCCCTTTGTGACGCTTGTGGCCCGGCGGCAGTTTAGGGAGATATCCTCCTTTCTGAGGAGCAAGGGGGTTCGTTATAGATGGGGGGTGGCGGGATCGATGCATATTTGTTATGACAACATGTCTCATCTGGTGTCTACCCCAGAGGCGGCATGGCACCTGTTGCGCACCCTGGGCATCTCGCCTCCTCAGACGACACCTGGCTTAGATCACGGGGGTTCCCCCATTGCCTCGTTGGACCCGGGTTAGAAGGGTTGGACGGCAGTGCAGCCTTTTCTTTTTTCCCTGGCTGCTACTCACGAGTCGCTGCAGAACATGACTGAGTGCCCTCCATTTCTATTGGTCCTTATCTTACATCTTTTTCCACTTACACTCCTGTTTTATTATAGGTTATGTTTTTTTTTTTGTTTTTGTTTTTTTTTGTTGTTTTTTTTTTTTTTTGCTGTTTTTGTTGTTGTTTTTCTTCTTTCTGTACTATCTTTGCCTTTATATTTTTCTGCAGAGCAATGTGTTACCTCCTAGGTGGTTACAGTTCCTTGTATTGGCCCTCCGGGGACCCGCTTATGATGTATCTTCTATTTTGATATGAGTGACTTAATCCTGAATTATATGCACCCTTATAACTCCAAAAAAAAAGAAAAAAAAAAAAAAAAGAAACTTGGAGCACTGACGCATGGGGGGGGGGGTGCGCAAAATAAGGCTGGACGCACGGTCCTTTTGTCCTACACTAACTCACCTCATTTTCCAGGCTGAGACCAAATATGGAGGTGATGAACCAATGTGTAATAACACTTTGCTCCATCTAAAACAGTGTTTCTTAGACCTGTCCTCGGGACCCTCTGCCTCGCCAGATTTTCCAGATATGAAGCACAGGTGATATGATTTGCTGGGCAGTGATTGCAGGATTCAGTCTGCATTTCCAAGGTAATCTGCAGGGTCTGGCCTGGTTGGGTGTCCTGGGGACGGGTTGGGGAAGCCCTGATCTAAAACTGCCAGCAGAGCAGGGGAACACTGGATCCCATTATCTTCATGCTTAAACATCTAATTTACCCCACAAGCTCAAGTTAGAAAGGCCAGACTCTGCCCTGTCCATTGATACCAACATGGGGGGGGGGAAATAGGGAGAGAAGAGAGTTCCAAAACAACTCATTTTAGTCATGAATAACATGAGCATTGCCAGAGAACAAAAACAAGTGCGGTGACTTTTCGATTCTCTTTGAAAAACCCTGATACTTTTTAAATGTAAAAAAAAATAGTTCCTTATTAAAAGATTTGTATAAAGGATGTAGAACTTAAAGTGCAAGTCAGCAAGAATGCCCAGTTTAATGTCTTGGCACAATTATCAATGCGATGCTGGATTGGCTCGGATGTGATCCTTTACACATATGTATTAGCTGACAGCGAGTTTCCTAGCCCTTTAGGGAACCAAGATGAAAGCTTAAAGCCTGCCAGCTAGAAAATGTGCAGCCTGACAGGTTAATCCCATCAATTTGGTCCCTGTTAAGTTTAAAAATCAGCCTTTCTTAATCATTTTTATTTGTAGTGCTTGCAGATTTCCTGAGAGCACAAAACTGAACATAAAATCAGAATGCCCCACATAAATATGCGCATTTTTATGTCAGTTTTCATTTTGGGTTAATGAAACAAATAAAAGCAGTATACGTGTTTTTCTTTTATTTTAGTTTCCCGGTTCCCCTGTCTGTTTCAGGCATTTCAGAAGCTGTATTTCAGATAAATATTTTGACATTACGTCATTAAAACTTTGAGGTATCAAAAAAAAAAAACAAAAAAAAAATTAGAACGGGGAACCCGTTTTTTTTTTGGGAGAAATTGCGTGATTTTAGCTAAACCCCCCCCAAAAAAAAAATCGTTAGTGAAGCATCATTTTTCACATTATAATTGAAATGTGAACAATAGTGCTGCATTAAAATAAAAAAAAAAAAAAAAAAAAAAACGTATTTATTTTTTTATTATTTAATTTATTATATTTTTATTATTTTTATTTTTACTTTTTTAAAACTTTTATTTTACATATAACATGGTCATGTTTGATATCATTGGAAAGGCCATGCTCTGGCCTTTCCAGAAATATCATACATGGCCCCCTAGCTGCCACCGATCAGGAGATAGGGGGGCTCTTTGAACCCCTTTATCTCCTCTAAGGGATTTCCATAAGGGGTTTCCCCGGTTAACTGACATCATCGCGCATGTGACCCTTCCAGCGATGCTGGCCACAGCCGCCTGGTCCCCGGCGATGGGGAGATAGAGGGATCCAAAGGATCCCCCCTCCCCGTCAGGCGCTTCCCCTGCTCCGGCGGGGGGGACGCCTGAAACTGACGTCATCGTGCCCCCGGCAGTCAGTGCACCGGAGGAGGAAACCCTGCCGATCTGACTCTGTGGGAGTCAGAGCAGCGAGGGAGCCGCCGGAGGAGGTGAGTATCTCCCGGGTGGGCTGAAAACGCAGAGGACGTACATTTACGTCCTGCGGCACCAAAGCCCACCTAATGCAGGGCGTAAATGTACGTCCTGCGGCATTAAGGGGTTAATATAGGACAGCATGCAGGGCCGGCGTTGCTGCTAGGCGGCCGCCTAGAGCGCAGCCCGCCTAGGGCACAGCGTTGGGCCTGAAAAAAATATTGTGTGTGTGTCCCGTGGGCGTGGCCCGCACCACAATCTACTCGCGGGCCGTGCGAGTGCGACTGACACGCGTGAGTCGTGATGCATCATGCACCCAGGCTCCGCCCCCGCACGCATCACGTTAGTGGCTGACGCGGCGCCGCCTGCACGTGTTGGGGCAGGTGGCAGCACGCGCGCCCCCACGTCAGGCGCCGAAGGAGGAGGCGGAGACTAATCGAGGCAGAGTTGCGTCGGAGTGAGACAGACAAAGGAAGCTGCTCTGTCTCCTCGGCTCCTGGAGTCCTGCTGCGCCTGCCTGGCTGTCACTGACTGGGTCGACTGTCTGAGTAACATCATCTTCAAGTCGATGACAATTTACACTCAAGCAGCAGGTATGAGGGGGCGCAATTTCAAATTGGCAATATATTATATATATATAAAAATATGTATGCTGGCACTCAGGCCCTGCCCTGGGCAATATATATATGCATGATGGCGCATCTGTGACTGTCTGTGAGCATGATGTGGGCTGGCCTGGGCAATAAATATATACGCATGATGTGAGCTGGCCTGGGCAATATATATACACATGATGTGAGCTGGCCTGGGCCTAGGCAATATATATATGCATGATGTGAGCTGGCCTGGGCAATATATATACACATGATGTGGGCTGGCCTGGGCAATATATATACGCATGATGTGAGTTGGCCTGGGCCTGGGCAATATATATACGCATGATGTGGACTGGCCTGGGCAATATATATACGCATGATGTGAGCTGGCCTGGGCCTGGACAATATATATACGCATGATGTGAGCTGGCCTGGGCCTGAGCAATATATATACGCATGATGTGGGCTGGCCTGGGCAATATATATATGCATGATGTGAGCTGGCATGGGCCTGGGCAATATATATGCATGATGTGAGCTGGCCTGGGCCTGGCCAATATATATACGCATGATGTGAGCTGGCCTGGGCCTGAGCAATATATATACGCATGATGTGAGCTGGCCTGGGCAATATATATACGCATGATGTGAGCTGGCCTGGGAAATATATATATATACGCATGATGTGGGCTGGCCTGGGCAATATATATATACGCATGATGAAAATTTGCAAAGGATAAGGGACGCAAAGTGAAATTTTGATGTGTCTGAAATTGAAACTTTCGTGACAACTCTTATTTTTTTCCGTTAATCTATATTTGTTCAATACACTTAATTTTAATTTGCTTAATAGGGTTAATTTAAAATGGTTTAATACAGTTTATTTATATTTATTTTACCGTTACTATTGGTGCTTTTCAAACTTTATTCTTAAATAAAAAGAAATGTAGCAGTTTCATATTGTGTCTTTTTTTTTTTTTTTTGGGGGGGTGCAAGTAGCTGGTCTTGCCTAGGGCGCAAAATAGTCCAGCACCGGCCCTGACCGCATGGTCCACCCCTGCACTCTTCCACAATACAACAGAGTGGTTACTGTATGAAAGCACTTGCTGGCCTGGCACCAAAAGCACAATATCTGGGTGCACTGATGCCTTTACCAGATTCATATCTTTTTAATATAGGACCGCATGGTCCACCCCTGCACTCTTCCACAATACCACAGAGGGGTTACTGTATGATGGCACTTGCTGGCCTGGCACCAAAGGCACAATATCCGGGTGCACTGCCACTGACGCCTGTACCAGATTCATATCCTCAGAGGGGTTACTGTGAGACGGCACTGTTGCCGACACTAAAAGCCCAATTTTAAAGCACCTATTGTTACTTTCATCCAAAGCCTGCATAAGTTTCACCATAATTTAGCCAAAAAAAAATCACTAAACTTTTTCTGCGCGTCCTAAAATGTCTTTTCATACAGGCTGCTGCCCCAAGCAGTTGTTTATGAATAGATTAAAGGAAAAGCATTTACCGTCATATGAAATGTCATTTTTTGGTTTTTAAATGTTTTTATACATCGTAGAAATCCGCCACTTCACAGGCATGTTATGGGGACCTCCTAGGCACGATATTTGAAGGAATTTTTCGTTTTTATTTTTAACCCTTATTTCATGGAAAACTCACTGTCCCTTTAAAAACTTTTTTTTAACTTTTTGTCCTTGTTTCCTGTCCCCCAGGGCACTACCCGGACCCCCATACACCTTTTATGGCAAATATCTAGCATATATGCCCTCTTGGAGGGCACTCTAAAAATCGAATTTTGAGTCCCATTGACTTGTATTGAATTTGAGTTCGAATTCGAACATTTAAGTTCGAGTTCGAATGCGAACTGAACTCGGGGGTGTTCGGCTCATCCCTACTCTACAGTATAATAATTCAGCATATGATTCCGCATACTGCCGGGCAGCACCTCTACAGTATAATAATGCAGAATATGATTCCGCACACTGCCGGGCAGCATCTCTACAATATAATAATGCAGCATAAAACGAAAAACCAACTGAACCGAATGACCCGAATCACCAAAATGATCCAAACGCCAAAATGAACCGAATCACCGAATCGACCCGATTTATCGAAACTACCCGAAATTTCAAATCATCCGAAGTATCGAATCGAATGAGTCGAAATTTTGAATTGATCTGAAATTTCGTGTGGTCGACATTTCGGATTCGGGATGCCCTCGGAAGCACAAAAATGGTAAATTTCGTCCAAAAAAATCGATTTGGTACGAAACGAATTGCACATCCCTAGAAAATGCTGCTTTTCCACAGTAAGCAATGACAGAGCACATTATATTGTTAATACAATATGAGTATAATAACGGCTTGTGGTGAGGTTTGGTAGTGAAAGAGATATACCACACCAAAATTGACCATGTAGAGGCGTAATTTGCGCAAGGAGTTTGGAGAGCTGGGATAATCTAGCAACACACTTTCGTACTTTCCTCAATTTATAATAAATAACTTGTTATAGGCATAGAAAGAAAATTCTTGTAAGTAGGTTAGCCTGCGTAACACGATAGCCTAGTAAATTGAAAGAACATTCCTTCAACAAAGAGCAAGACAAACTCCTAAGGGCTAAGTGAGTCTTCCTTGCATGCGAGGTACTTCATGTACAAGGCAGCTGAAGAATCTAAGTAGCAATTAAAGGGAACCTCTAGGCTATAGTTGACCATAGGCATGTGGGTGGCCCAAAAATGTCTTTTATTAAAAGCAGAATATAGCTCAAGGGTGTAGGACACTGAGTACCTCTGTAAAATGGAATGCAATGGGGATACTCCCCTTGTGAATATACTTCTCGTCTCTTGGGCGATACTCTGCACAATTCATTCAAGTACACATGTACAGTTGTGTTCAAAATTATTCAACCCCCAATGCTGTAAAGGGTTTTAGGGAATTTAGTGTACATTTGTAATTGTATTCAGAATGAAATCCTACAAGGACTTTTTAAAGAACCATATGCAACTAAAATGACATCAATTGGTTTTGTAATACAGTAGTAAATGTTTCTTTTGTGAATTCTTCATTGACACAATTATTCAACCCCTTAAAGACTACCACTCTGAAGAACAAAGGTTCATTCAAGTGTTTTCAATCAGGTATTGAAAACACCTGTGGATGTCACGGAGCAGCAATAAAGCATAATAAGCACCAATTAGGCAGCTTTAAAATGACTGATACTCAGCTCCTTCTAGACATTTACTGGTGTGGTTACAAACATGGTGAAGTCAAGAGAATGGTCCAGGAAGACAAGAGAAGAGGTGATTACTCTTCACAGGAAGGGCAATGGCTATAAGAAGATTGCAAAGATGTTAAACATACCAAGAGAGACCATAGGAAGCATCATTCGCAAATTCAAGGCAAAGGGCACTGTTGAAACGCTACCTGGTCGTGGCAGAAAGAAGATGCTGACTTCGACTGCTGTGCGCTACCTGAAGCGTAGAGTGGAGAAAAGTCCCCGTGTGACTGCTGAGGAACTGAGAAAAGATTTGTCAGATGTGGGTACTGAAGTTTCAGCTCAGACAATACGGCGCACACTGCGTAATGAAGGCCTCCATGCCAGAACTCCCAGGCGCACCCCCTTGCTGCCTCCAAAGAATAAGAAGAGTCGACTGCAGTATGCCAAAAGTCATGTGGACAAACCACAGAAGTTTTGGGATAGTGTTCTGTGGACTGATGAAACAAAATTAGAACTGTTTGGGCCCATGGATCAACGCTATGTTTGGAGGAGGAAGAACAAGGCCTATGAAGAAAAGAACACCTTGCCTACTGTGAAGCATGGCGGGGGGTCAATCACGCTTTGGGGCTGTTTTGCTTCTGCAGGTACAGGGAAGCTTCAGCGTGTGCAAGGTACCATGAATTCTCTTCAGTACCAGGAGATATTGGATGACAATGTGATGCAGTCCATCACAGACTTGAGGCTTGGGAGACGTTGGACCTTTCAACAGGACAATGATCCCAAGCATACCTCCAAGTCCACTAGAGCATGGTTGCAGATTAAAGGCAGGAACATTTTGGAGTGGCCATCGCAGTCACCTGACTTAAATCCGATTGAGAACCTTTTGTGGGACTTAAAGAAAGCAGTTGCAGTGCGCAAGCCTAAGAATGTGACTGAACTGGAGGCTTTTGCCCATGACGAATGGGCGAAGATACCCGTAGATCGCTGCAAGACACTTGTGTCAAGCTATGCTTCACGTTTAAAAGCTGTTATAACTGTAAAAGGATGTTGTACTAAGTACTAAGATTGAATGTCACTTGGGGTTGAGTAAAACTGATAATGATGTGAGCACAGAAAAGACATTTGTGGTTATTTCATTATAAATGTTATGTTATATTTGTCTGACCTACACGTGCCTGTTTGATTTAATTGTAAGCAAGATGACTGAATGATCAAAATCAATGTCAAACTGGCCAAAACACTCAATTTCAGTGGAGGTTGAATAATTTTGAACACAACTGTAGATATATACGAAGACATCTCTCTATGTTAAAGTAGATTTGACCGGTATGTCATATCAAAATACAAGAAATTTTGCTTCAGGTACCTCCCAAGTCTATCGTTCCTGTAAAAAGGGGATAAAATAGTTCTTTTCATTTAATCCCATAGTTGAAACCATAATTTTATAGATCACATAATCGGTTGTACATGTTATTCTATGTCTGATACCAAATTTATGGCCAGTATGGGTGTTATGAGAGCCAAGGTCAAAGATTTTCCTTCAGCCGTCGTGATTCATTTTCCTCCACTAGTTCCAGGATTCTTCCCTCAGCAAACAGCAATGGATCAATGTCAGTTCTTAACTTCTCCCAATAAAAGCAGACAACACTGGTCATATTGGGTTAAGCAGACTCACTGGCAATTTCAGCAGACCTCTTTTTATTTGGTACAGAATCAGATAACAGCAGTTAACATCCCAGCCCTTCCACACATCCCTGCACCGCAGTTCCCCCTGGTCTCTATCAGGTCCTCCTCGCCAGTGGCGTAGCGTGGGGGGGGGCCATGGCCCCAGGCGTAGTTTTCTTAGGGGCGCATAATTTCAAAAGAAATTTGCGCCCCTAAAAGTTGAGGCCCGGGCTTGGGCGGCTGTTCGAATGCTCTATCGGCATTCGGACAGCCGCCCCTGGAGCTCTGTCTCCGGCATACTCACCTCCCACGTGACCGCGGCTTGGGTCCTTCAAAAAGCAGAAGTGAGGAAACTTTCCCTGCACCGCTCAGGCAGTTAAGTATGCCGGAGACGGAGCTCCAGGGGCGGCTGTCCGAATGCCATAGAGCATTCGAACAGCCGCCCCATGTCTGGTCTGGGGTCTGAGCTGGGGCATATCCATGAGAGCTTGGGGGGCAGTATATCCATGAGCTGGGGCAATATCCATGAGCTGGGGCAATATCCATGAGCTGGGGCATATCTCCATGAGCTGGGGCAGTATCTCCATGAGCTGAGGCAGTATCTCCATGAGCTGGGGCAGTATATCCATGAGCTGGGGCAGTATATCCATTTGTGAGCTGGGGCAAATCCATGTGTGAGCTGGGGCAATATCCATGTGTGAGCTGGGGCAATATCCATGTGTGAGCTGGGGCAATATCCATGTGTGAGCTGGGGCAATATCCAAGTGTGAGCTGGGGCAATATCCATGTGTGAGCTGGGGCAATATCCATGTGAGAGCTGGGGCAATATCCATGTGTGAGCTGGGGCAATATCCATGTGTGAGCTGGGGCAATATCCATGTGAGAGCTGGGGCAATATCCATGTGTGAGCTGGGGCAATATCCATGTGAGAGCTGGGGCAATATCCATGTGTGAGCTGGGGCAATATCCATGTGTGAGCTGGGGCAATATCCATTTGTGAGCTGGGGCAATATCCATGTGAGAGCTGGGGCAATATCCATGTGAGAGCTGGGGCAATATCCATGTGAGAGCTGGGGCAATATCCAGATGAGAGCTGGGGCAATATCCATGTGTGAGCTGGGGCAATATCCATGTGAGAGCTGGGGCAATATCCATGTGAGAGCTGGGGCAATATCCATGTGTGAGCTGGGGCAATATCCATTTGTGAGCTGGGGCAATATCCATGTGAGAGCTGGGGCAATATCCATGTGAGAGCTGGGGCAATATCCAGGTGAGAGCTGGGGCAATATCCATGTGTGAGCTGGGGCAATATCCAGGTGAGCTAGCAGGGGCAATATCGATAACGTGTCCACAGGTTGGGGGGGGCGCACAATTTTTAGCTGGCCCCGGGTGCTGACAACCCACGCTACGCCACTGCTCCTCGCAGATTTAAGCTCTTGAGCAGGGTCCTCTCTCTTACTGTTCTATGCGCTATAAATTGTATGTATATTGGTTATTCTGTCTCTTCCATTGTACAACGCTTTGGAACTTGGTGGCGTCTTATAAATAACTGCAACGGCCGTCCCCCCAGGATATAAGACCCCCAGAATCAGGCCCCTGGATATCAGAACCCCAGGATATCAGACCCCCAGGATATCAGACCCCTGAATAGCACCCCCAGGATATCAGACCACTAGATGTCAGACCCCCAGGATATCAGACTCCCAAATCTGAACCAAAGATATTAGTCCCCAAGATATCAGACCCTCGTGGCATGCTGCTCCCTGGTTCCGGTCTTCAGCTCGGAGGAGGAGAGCCAGGATGTGTCCCACGCCGCCTCCGGGATCCGACTGAGCAGAAACCAAGCGCGCATGCGCGATCGTCCAGCCTAAAGCATGAAGACCTAGGTACTCTGGCGCCCTCTGCTGGTCAAGTAAAGGTACTGCATTACGATAGGTGGGGGGGGAACAGCGGAGGCGCTAGTGTTGTTGGGTGAATGTATTGGTGTTATGCAGCCTACTGGGATTTATACACAAAACCTCGACTGAAATGTGTGAAAGATACAGTGGAAAAAGGGGAAGGTCCTAGTGGCGCAATCTTTGGGAAGAGTGATTGCATAGGTGTAGGTGGGCACAGTTTCGGGTATGCCTGAAGTACTGTGTGGTCACTGACCTAGAATAAATGCACGGTCAGAAAAGGACCACTAAAGTGCTGTCGTGGAAGGTCAAGGTGCACGATGATCACTTTACAGCTATGCTGTTAATACATGTGTTTGAAACACAAAAAACGGCCTAAGTCACATAGGTGCAAATGCATGAAAATGCGTAGTAAAACAGTCGACAGAAGGAATAAAATCAATTCAATGGAGGACCCATATATAGTGCAATTGTAATATCACATAAAGTGCAAGTGTGATCGAAAACACATAAAGTGCAAATGCTTTAAGTGCAGATAAGTGCAAAATAGTGTTCCTAGGTAAAACAGTGGAGATCGAGTCCTATTGGCCAAGGTATCTGGTAGATAAAATCAGATAAAAGTCCAACCGGCCATACGTATTACATTGGAGAAGAGGCAGTCTGATTAGGTTTCCATATGGGTAGTTCGAGGGTGTACGTCTGAGTCCTGATATAGTGTCCTCACTGGAGTCCTATAAGGGCTTCCAATCCCCAAATAATGGGAAAAAGGAGTGGAGAGAAAAAAGAAGAATAATGGTGCAATATGGTCTATAAGAGATCGAGTGTTCGTAGACAATGGAACACTTACAGTTTAAAGAGCCTTATGGACCGGCTCTGGTGTGGATTGCCTCGGCCTAGTTGAGGGTGGCCTCTACCCTTCTTTAGGGTGTTCTTTAACGGTGATTACTGCCGATCTATGGATTGATCATCTCAGGTACAGAGATAGAGAAAAATATTCATAGCGTAGCTTGCAGGTAAATATGAGGTAGATAGGATTAAACGAACTCACCGTTGGTGGAGCCTAGGATTTCAGGCTCAGCTCGTAAGCGTGTAGTACACCTATTCGGTGGGTACTTTCACCTCTTTGGTCTGCATGAAGTTTTCCTATGCGCAATACTCCTGCGTCACATGTGTAGTGGGAGAGGGCAAATGGAAGAGGTTGGTTTAAAGACAGGCTTTAAACAGAGGTGGATAAAACATAAAAATTTATTGGTCATATAAAACAAATAAAATACGGAAAGAACGATAAAAACGGGGGAATGCGGGGATACGCGTTTCGGCTGTAAATAAAAGCCTTCTTCAGTCCCTGTGCAGGTAGAAAATTGAAAAAAGAGCGGATCCGCTCTTTTTTCAATTTTCTACCTGCACAGGGACTGAAGAAGGCTTTTATTTACAGCCGAAACGCGTATCCCCGCATTCCCCCGTTTTTATCGTTCTTTCCGTATTTTATTTGTTTTATATGACCAATAAATTTTTATGTTTTATCCACCTCTGTTTAAAGCCTGTCTTTAAACCAACCTCTTCCATTTGCCCTCTCCCACTACACATGTGACGCAGGAGTATTGCGCATAGGAAAACTTCATGCAGACCAAAGAGGTGAAAGTACCCACCGAATAGGTGTACTACACGCTTACGAGCTGAGCCTGAAATCCTAGGCTCCACCAACGGTGAGTTCGTTTAATCCTATCTACCTCATATTTACCTGCAAGCTACGCTATGAATATTTTTCTCTATCTCTGTACCTGAGATGATCAATCCATAGATCGGCAGTAATCACCGTTAAAGAACACCCTAAAGAAGGGTAGAGGCCACCCTCAACTAGGCCCGAGGCAATCCACACCAGAGCCGGTCCATAAGGCTCTTTAAACTGTAAGTGTTCCATTGTCTACGAACACTCGATCTCTTATAGACCATATTGCACCATTATTCTTCTTTTTTCTCTCCACTCCTTTTTCCCATTATTTGGGGATTGGAAGCCCTTATAGGACTCCAGTGAGGACACTATATCAGGACTCAGACGTACACCCTCGAACTACCCATATGGAAACCTAATCAGACTGCCTCTTCTCCAATGTAATACGTATGGCCGGTTGGACTTTTATCTGATTTTATCTACCAGATACCTTGGCCAATAGGACTCGATCTCCACTGTTTTACCTAGGAACACTATTTTGCACTTATCTGCACTTAAAGCATTTGCACTTTATGTGTTTTCGATCACACTTGCACTTTATGTGATATTACAATTGCACTATATATGGGTCCTCCATTGAATTGATTTTATTCCTTCTGTCGACTGTTTTACTACGCATTTTCATGCATTTGCACCTATGTGACTTAGGCCGTTTTTTGTGTTTCAAACACATGTATTAACAGCATAGCTGTAAAGTGATCATCGTGCACCTTGACCTTCCACGACAGCACTTTAGTGGTCCTTTTCTGACCGTGCATTTATTCTAGGTCAGTGACCACACAGTACTTCAGGCATACCCGAAACTGTGCCCACCTACACCTATGCAATCACTCTTCCCAAAGATTGCGCCACTAGGACCTTCCCCTTTTTCCAAGGTACTGCATTACACCTGCACTGGAGATCCTCGTATGCCACCAATTAACCTATCAAGTACTCAGGTATCCCAACTCCACCTACGAGCCCCAGGTGAACGGTGTTCTTATGATCCTCTGAACCCTATTTAAATCTGCCGCCTTTCCCAGTTCATTAACCAGGTTATACTGTGGTTCACCACCACGTTATCCAGTGGTCCCTCTTCGTATTTGCTCCAAGAGAATCCTGAGTTCCCGACCTGCTTCCACAGTATCAGCTCCGCTTCCAGACCTGCTTCCACGGTACCAGCTCCGCTTCCAGACCTGCTTCCACGGTACCAGTTCCGCTTCCAGACCTGCTTCCACGGTACCAGTTCCGCTTCCAGACCTGCTTCCACGGTATCAGCTCTGCTTCAAGACCTGCTTCCATGGTACCAGCTCCGCTTCCAGACCTGCTTCCACGGTACCAGCTCTGCTTCCAGGCCTGCTTCCACGGTACCAGTTCCATCTTCAAGCTTGCTACCACAGTGCCAGTTCCATCTTCAAGCTTGCTACCACAGTGCCAGTTTCCTCTCCAGGCTTGCCCCCACGGTGCCAGCTCCATCTACAGGCTTGCTTCCACTGCACCGGTTCCATCTCCAGGCTTGCTTCCACAGCACCGGTTCCATCTCCAGGCTTGCTTCCACGGCACCGGTTCCATCTCCAGGCTTGCTTCCACGGCACCGGTTCCATCTCCAGGCTTGCTTCCACGGCACCGGTTCCATCTCCAGGCTTGCCTCCATGGCACCAGTTCCATCTTCAGGCTTGCTTCCACGGCACCAGTTCCATCTCCAGGCTTGCTTCCACAGCACCAGTTCCATCTCCAGGCTTGCTTCTATACCCACGGTACCAGTTCCAGATCCTATCTTCAAGTCCAATTCCTCTACCCTGGTCTATTTCAAAGATTACAACTTGTGTTATTTACCCCTACAATCCTTCGTTCTGGACTTTACTCTTGTCAAAGAAATCTTGCGTTACCTTTAGTTCTGGACTTATATTTTGTTCCATCCAGTAAATGCTCAACTGATCATACATCTCCTGGTCTCCTTCTTCGGCTTGCCATTGGGTTCCATACACACAACACTACACAGGGGTCATAGCCTCTGCCCTTACAGTATCCTCAGACTTCTACAGCAGCCTCCTCCTTAGGCACGGTAAAACATCAAAAAAGAGAGAATTATAGTCTGTAAAGGATAAAATGAGATAACCATAGCATAATACTGTTATTATAGGTAAGTATTTAGGCCCCTGCTAGGACCTCACTTACAAAAAGCAGAAAGTATTCAGGCCCATCAAAAGTACACGCCAGCGTCTTATCCACACCAACTGGCAGCAGGTATAATTCCTTCTCTCCAGTGGGACAGCTGTTTTGGCATACAACTTTAATTACCATACAGAAGTCTTTCGTGGTGGATCCGGCAACCTTGGGCGAGATATACAGTGACCTCAGGACTCCAGCAGCGTTAGGATAAATAAGGACATGATTCGCAATATTAAAAAATAAAAGTGTGTTTATTAAAATTCAACACATCCAACATGTTTCGTTAGCTTAGACTAACTTCATCAGGGATATGTATACAAATAAAAACCAAGTACATTTATAATGGCGTCTGGTAACTTGGGGTCTGATATATTAGGGTCTGATATCCTAGGGTCTGATTCTGGGGGTCTGATATCATGGGGTCTGATATCCTGGGGTCTGATTCTGGGGGTCTGATATCATGGGGTCTGATACTCTGGGGTCTGATTCTGGGTGTCTGATAACCTGGGGTCTGATATTCTGGGGGTCTGATTCTGGGAGTCTGATTCTTGGGGTCTGATATCCTGGGGGTATGATTTTGGGGTCTCAATCTTGAGGTCTAATTCTGAGGGTCTGATATCCTGGGGTCTAATTCTGGGGGTCTGATATCCTGGGGTTTAAATCTGGGGGTCTAATATCCTGGGGTCTGATATTCTGGGGGTCTGATATCTTGGGGTCTGATATCCTTGAGTCTGTTTCTGGGGGTCTGATAAACTGGGGTTCTGATATCTTGGGGTCTGATATCTTGGGATCTGATATCTTGGGATCTGATATCTTGGGGTCTGATATCTTTGGGTCTGATATCCTGGGGTCTGATTCTGGGGATCTGATATTCTGGGATCTAATATCATGGGGGTCTGATATCCTATGGTCTAATATCCTGGGGTATGATTCTGGGGGTCTGATATCTTGGGTGCTGATTTTGGTTTGATTTTAGGGTCTGATTTTGGGAGTCTGGTATCTTGGGGTCTGATATCCCGGGGGTCTGATTTTGGGGGTCTGATTCTGAGGGTCTAATATCCTGGAGTTTGATTCTGGGGGTCTGATATCCTGGGGTTTTATTCTGGGGGTCTAATATCCTGGGGTCTGATTCTTTGGGTCTGATATCTTTGGGTCTGATATCTTGGGGTCTGATATCTTGAGATCTGATATCATTGGGGTCTGATATCATGGGGGTCTGATATCCTGGGATCTGATTCTGGGGGTCTAATATCCTGGGATCTAATTCTGGGGGTCTAATATCCTGGGGTCTGATTCTGGGGGTCTGATATCTTGAAGTATGATATCTTGATCTGATATCATTGGGGTCTGATATCATGGGGGTCTGATATTCTGGGATCTGATTCTGGGGGTCTGATATCTTGGGGGTCTTATATATTTGGGTCTGATATCCTGGGGTCTGATATCCTGGGGTCTGATTCTGGGGGTCTGATATCTTGGGGTATGATATCCTGGGGTCTGATATCCTGGGGTCTGATATCTTGGGGTTTGATATCCTGGGGTTTGATATCCTGGGGTCTGATATCTTGGGGTCTGATTATGGGGATCTGATATCCTGGGGTCTGATATTCTGGGGGGCTGATTCTGGGGTCTGATTCTTAGGGTCTGATATCCTGGGTGTCTGATTTTGGAGGTCTGGTTCTGAGGGTCTGATATCATGGAGTTTGATTCTGGGGGGTCTGACATCCTGGGGGTCTGATTCTGTGGAACTAATTCTGGGGGTATGATATCCTGGGGTTTAATTCTGGGGTCTAATATCCTGGTGTCTGATTCTGGGGATTTGATTCTGGGGGTCTGATATCTTGGGGTCTGATTTTGTGGGTCCGATATCTAGGGATCTGATTCAGGGGGTCTGATATCTTGGTCTGATTCTTGAAGTCTGATATCATGGGGGTCTGATATTCTATGGTCTAATATCCTGGGGTATGATTCTGGGGGTCTGATATCTTGGGTGCTGATTTTGGGGGTCTGATATCTTGGGGTCTGATATCTTGGGGTCTGATATCCTGGGGTCTGATATCCTCTGGTCTGATTCTGGGGGTCTGATATTTTGGGGTATGATTCTGAGGATCTGATATCCTTGGGGTCTGATATTCTTGGGGTTTGATTCTGGGGGTCTGATTCTTGGGGTCTGATATCCTGGGTGTCTGGTTTTAAGGGTCTGATTCTGGGTGGTATTCGTGGGGGTCTGATATCCTGGGGCTGATTTGGGGGGTCTGATTCTGGGAGTCTGATTCTTGGGGTCTGATATCCTGGGGTATGATTTTGGGGTCTCAATCTTGAGGTCTAATTCGGAGGGTCTGATATCCTGGGGTCTAATTCTGGGGGTCTGATATCCTGGGGTTTAAATCTGGGGGTCTAATATCCTGGGGTCTGATATTCTGGGGGTCTGATATCTTGGGGTCTGATATCCTTGAGTCTGTTTCTGGGGGTCTGATAAACTGGGGTTCTGATATCTTGGGTCTGATATCTTGGGGTCTGATATCTTTGGGTCTGATTCTGGGGATCTGATATTCTGGGATCTAATATCTTGGGGTTTGATTTTAGGGTCTGATTTTGGGAGTCTGGTATCTTGGGGTCTGATATCCTGGGGGTCTCATTTTGGGGGTCTGATTCTGAGGGTCTAATATCCTGGAGTTTGATTCTGGGGGTCTGATATCCTGGGGTTTTATTCTGGGGGTCTAATATCCTGGGGTCTGATTCTTTGGGTCTGATATCTTGGGGTCTGATATCTTGAGATCTGATATCATTGGGGTCTGATATCATGGGGGTCTGATATCCTGGGATCTGATTCTGGGGGTCTAATATCCTGGGGTCTGCTTCTGGGGTCTAATATCTTGGGGGTCTTATATATTTGGGTCTGATATCCTGGGGTCTGATATCCTGGGGTCTGATTCTGGGGGTCTGATATCTTGGGGTATGATATCCTGGGGTCTGATATCCTGGGGTCTGATATCTTGGGGTTTGATATCCTGGGGTTTGATATCCTGGGGTCTGATATCTTGGGGTCTGATTATGGGGATCTGATATCCTGGGGTCTGATATTCTGGGGGGCTGATTCTGGGGTCTGATTCTTAGGGTCTGATATCCTGGGTGTCTGATTTTGGAGGTCTGGTTCTGAGGGTCTGATATCATGGAGTTTGATTCTGGGGGGTCTGACATCCTGGGGGTCTGATTCTGTGGAACTAATTCTGGGGGTATGATATCCTGGGGTTTAATTCTGGGGTCTAATATCCTGGTGTCTGATTCTGGGGATTTGATTCTGGGGGTCTGATATCTTGGGGTCTGATTTTGTGGGTCCGATATCTAGGGATCTGATTCAGGGGGTCTGATATCTTGGTCGGATTCTTGAAGTCTGATATCATGGGGGTCTGATATTCTATGGTCTAATATCCTGGGGTATGATTCTGGGGGTCTGATATCTTGGGTGCTGATTTTGGGGTCTGATATCTTGGGGTCTGATATCTTGGGGTCTGATATACTGGGGTCTGATATCCTCTGGTCTGATTCTGGGGGTCTGATATTTTGGGGTATGATTCTGAGGATCTGATATCCTTGGGGTCTGATATTCTTGGGGTTTGATTATGGGGGTCTGATTCTTGGGGTCTGATATCCTGGGTGTCTGGTTTTAAGGGTCTGATTCTGGTGGTCTGATTCGTGGGGGTCTGATATCCTGGGGGCTGATTTGGGGGGTCTGATTCTGGGAGTCTGATTCTTGGGGTCTGATATCCTGGGGGTATGATTTTGGGGTCTCAATCTTGAGGTCTAATTCGGAGGGTCTGATATCCTGGGGTCTAATTCTGGGGGTCTGATATCCTGGGGTTTAAATCTGGGGGTCTAATATCCTGGGGTCTGATATTCTGGGGGTCTGATATCTTGGGGTCTGATATCCTTGAGTCTGTTTCTGGGGGTCTGATAAACTGGGGTTCTGATATCTTGGGGTCTGATATCTTGGGGTCTGATATCTTTGGGTCTGATTCTGGGGATCTGATATTCTGGGATCTAATATCTTGGGGTTTGATTTTAGGGTCTGATTTTGGGAGTCTGGTATCTTGGGGTCTGATATCCTGGGGGTCTCATTTTGGGGGTCTGATTCTGAGGGTCTAATATCCTGGAGTTTGATTCTGGGGGTCTGATATCCTGGGGTTTTATTCTGGGGGTCTAATATCCTGGGGTCTGATTCTTTGGGTCTGATATCTTGGGGTCTGATATCTTGAGATCTGATATCATTGGGGTCTGATATCATGGGGGTCTGATATCCTGGGATCTGATTCTGGGGGTCTAATATCCTGGGGTCTGCTTCTGGGGGTCTAATATCTTGAAGTATGAAATCTTGAGATCTGATATCATTGGGGTCTGATATCATGGGGGTCTGATATTCTGGGATCTGATTCTGGGGGTCTGATATCTTGGTCTTATTTTGGGGTCTGATATCTTGGGGGTCTTATATATTTGGGTCTGATATCATGGGGTCTGATATCTTGGAGTCTGATTCTGGGGGTCTGATATCTTGGGGTATGATATCCTGGGGTCTGATATCCTGGGGTCTGATTCTGGGGGTCTGATATCTTGGGGTCTGATTATGGGGATCTGATATCCTGGGGTCTGATATTCTGGGGGGCTGATTCTGGGAGTCTGATTCTTGGGGTCTGATATCCTGGGGGTATGATTTTGGGGTCTCAATCTTGAGGTCTAATTCTGAGGGTCTGATATCCTGGGGTCTAATTCTGGGGGTCTGATATCCTGGGGTTTAAATCTGGGGGTCTAATATCCTGGGGTCTGATATTCTGGGGGTCTGATATCTTGGGGTCTGATATCCTTGAGTCTGTTTCTGGGGGTCTGATAAACTGGGGTTCTGATATCTTGGGGTCTGATATCTTGGGGTCTGATATCTTTGGTCTGATATCCTGGGGTCTGATTCTGGGGATCTGATATTCTGGGATCTAATATCATGGGGATCTGATATCCTATGGTCTAATATCCTGGGGTATGATTCTGGGGGTCTGATATCTTGGGTGCTGATTTTGGTTTGATTTTAGGGTCTGATATTGGGAGTCTGGTATCTTGGGGTCTGATATCCCGGGGGTCTGATTTTGGGGGTCTGATTCTGAGGGTCTAATATCCTGGAGTTTGATTCTGGGGGTCTGATATCCTGGGGTTTTATTCTGGGGGTCTAATATCCTGGGGTCTGATTCTTTGGGTTTGATATCTTGGGGTCTGATATCTTGAGATCTGATATCATTGGGGTCTGATATCATGGGGGTCTGATATCCTGGGATCTGATTCTGGGGGTCTAATATCCTGGGATCTGATTCTGGGGGTCTAATATCCTGGGGTCTGATTCTGGGGGTCTGATATCTTGAAGTATGATATCTTGATCTGATATCATTGGGGTCTGATATCATGGGGGTTTGATATTCTGGGATCTGATTCTGGGGGTCTGATATCTTGGTCTTATTTTGGGGGTCTAATATCTTGGGGGTCTTATATATTTGGGTCTGATATCCTGGGGTCTGATATCCTGGGGTCTGATTCTGGGGGTCTGATATCTTGGGGTATGATATCCTGGGGTCTGATATGCTGGGGTCTGATATCTTGGGGTTTGATATCCTGGGGTTTGATATCCTTGGGTCTGATATCTTGGGGTCTGATTATGGGGATCTGATATCCTGGGGTCTGATATTCTGGGGGGCTGATTCTGGGGTCTGATTCTTAGGGTCTGATATCCTGGGTGTCTGATTTTGGAGGTCTGGTTCTGAGGGTCTGATATCATGGGGTTTGATTCTGGGGGGTCTGACATCCTGGGGGTCTGATTCTGTGGAACTAATTCTGGGGGTCTGATATCCTGGGGTTTAATTCTGGGGTCTAATATCCTGGTGTCTGATTCCGGGGATTTGATTCTGGGGGTCTGATATCTTGGGGTCTGATTTTGTGGGTCTGATATCTAGGGATCTGATTCAGGGGGTCTGATATCTTGGGGTCTGAAATCTATGGATCTGATTCAGGGGGTCTGATATCTTGGTCTGATTCTTGAAGTCTGATATCATGGGGGTCTGATATCCTATGGTCTAATATCCTGGGGTATGATTCTGGGGGTCTGATATCTTGGGTGCTGATTTTGGGGTCTGATATCTTGGGGTCTGATATCTTGGGGTCTGATATCCTGGGGTCTGATATCCTCTGGTCTGATTCTGGGGGTCTGATATTTTGGGGTATGATTCTGAGGATCTGATATCCTTGGGGTCTGATATTCTGGGGGTTTGATTCTGGGGGTCTGATTCTTGGGGTCTGATATCCTGGGTGTCTGGTTTTAAGGGTCTGATTCTGGTGGTCTGATTCGTGGGGGTCTGATATCCTGGGGGCTGATTTAGGGGGTCTGATTCTGGGAGTCTGATTCTTGGGGTCTGATATCCTGGGGGTATGATTTTGGGGTCTCAATCTTGAGGTCTAATTCTGAGGGTCTGATATCCTGGGGTCTAATTCTGGGGGTCTGATATCCTGGGGTCTGATTCTGGGGATCTGATATTCTGGGATCTAATATCTTGGGGTTTGATTTTAGGGTCTGATTTTGGGAGTCTGGTATCTTGGGGTCTGATATCCTGGGGGTCACATTTTGGGGGTCTGATTCTGAGGGTCTAATATCCTGGAGTTTGATTCTGGGGGTCTGATATTCTGGGGTTTTATTCTGGGGGTCTATTATCCTGGGGTATGATTCTTTGGGTCTGATATCTTGGGGTCTGATATCTTGAGATCTGATATCATTGGGGTCTGATATCATGGGGGTCTGATATCCTGGGATCTGATTCTGGGGGTCTAATATCCTGGGGTTTGATTCTGGGGGTCTAATATCTTGAAGTATGAAATCTTGAGATCTGATATCATTGGGGTCTGATATCATGGGGGTCTGATATTCTGGGATCTGATTCTGGGGGTCTGATATCTTGGTCTTATTTTGGGGGTCTGATATCTTGGGGGTCTTATATATTTGGGTCTGATATCCTGGGGTCTGATATCTTGGGGTCTGATTCTGGGGGTCTGATATCTTGGGGTATGATATCCTGGGGTCTGATATCCTGGGGTCTGATTCTGGGGGTCTGATATCTTGGGGTCTGATTATGGGGATCTGATATCCTGGGGTCTGATATTCTGGGGGGCTGATTCTGGGGTCTGATTCTTAGGGTCTGATATCCTGGGTGTCTGATTTTGGAGGTCTGTGTGATGAACTAGCCCAACACCCTCAGCCAGAAACAGGGGATCAGGACACTGTTATTCCATGAACTATGTGTTGTCCGTTGCACCAACGATCCTGCCTTCTAGCTGACCGAAAAATGACCTGTAAATAAAAGTGTTGATTGTGTATAGATGCCGTTTCAAATTTGCCGCCAAATTTTGCCTAAATTTGAATCAGACCATCTGGTCCCGATCGGCAACGCCCCGATGCGCCTTAAAGCCAATGATACCTGTGGGGGCGGGCATGGGGTTTTCAATGTGGAGCGCGCGGGAGAAAGTATAAATACAGATGTGTCCTTAATAAAAGTTGTCTTTGGTTTGGTTCATGCAGCTGCGTCTCGTGTCTTCTGTTTGCCAAGCGTGCCTGACATCCTCGTGGTTCAGCACCCCGGACGAAATACAATTCTATCGTACGCCGCTGCTGTGCGATCCGAATACTCCTAGCCGACTGAACGTGTCCAGCTAACTACGGGAGATCCGAGAATTCGTACCTTGCAACGTGTGGGCGTTTCGACCGCCGCACGATCCGACTCCTGCTGTCGAACGATTAAGCTGTCTCTAGTGAGGGTGATATCCGAACAGCTTGGTGCCGTGCCGCGGATGTTTCTTCGACCGCTGGCGATACGAATACCCAGACGATCGATCGTCAACTAACTCGCTAGTGGAAGATCGAATCTTCGCAGAATCAAGCCGTTCCGATCTACGACCGTAAAAGTCTGCGTACAGATCCGTGGCCAGCTGCTCGAGACGCTGAGTGACACTTCTCAGTAGTCGGGGGTACACATCAAGGTCCCCTTGACTGCGTGGGTCATCCAGATCACAAAGGCATACCCGGCCGCTCGAGACGCCGAGTGCCACAACCTTGGTAGTCGGGCCGGGGAAGAATCAAAACGAAGGGGGAACACACCTGCAGATTAGAGCACACCCGCAGGCGGATGATAACATCAGGCTCCGTCACAGTCTGGTTCTGAGGGTCTGATATCATGGGGTTTGATTCTGGGGGGTCTGACATCCTGGGGGTCTGATTCTGTGGAACTAATTCTGGGGGTCTGATATCCTGGGGTTTTATTGTGGGGTCTAATATCCTAGTGTCTGATTCCGGGGATTTGATTCTGGGGGTCTGATATCTTGGGGTCTGATTTTGTGGGTCCGATATCTAGGGATCTGATTCAGGGGGTCTGATATCTTGGGGTCTGAAATCTATGGATCTGATTCAGGGGGTCTGATATCTTGGTCTGATTCTTGAAGTCTGATATCATGGGGGTCTGATATCCTATGGTCTAATATCCTGGGGTATGATTCTGGGGGTCTGATATCTTGGGTGCTGATTTTGGGGTCTGATATCTTGGGGTCTGATATCTTGGGGTCTGATATCTTGGGGTCTGATATCCTGGGGTCTGATATCCTCTAGTCTGATTCTGGGGGTCTCATATTTTGGGGTATGATTCTGAGGATCTGATATCCTTGGGGTCTGATATTCTGGGGGTTTGATTCTGGGGGTCTGATTCTTGGGGTCTGATATCCTGGGTGTCTGGTTTTAAGGGTCTGATTCTGGTGGTCTGATTCATGGGGGTCTGATATCCTGGGGGCTGATTTGGGGGGTCTGATTCTGGGCTTTTATTTTACAGAAAAATGAAAAAAATAAATGATTTAAAAAAAAACCTACATCCGGCTCTAGGGTGGATCTCTTTATGGGCCTTTAGTGGTTTTTCAGGTGCCATTAACCCCTTAGTGGCTCCTTCTTTCCAGATCTCCCCAGCATTAAAATATAAATATATACCAGGCACTCCCCTGGTGTAATACAGTACCAAGTATTCAGAACCCTAAAAGGATGCAAATTTTCAATTTACAGATATATGGGCCCCTATTGGCTCTTAGAACATCGCACAGGAATTATAAGGAAATTCCTATAACCTTCTTTAATCAGGATAGCAGGAAACAGTATTAGTTAAAACCATTTATTACAAACAAATCATTAAATCATAGCTTTATATTATTATAATAAACGGTTTATTAGATATTGAATTAAAACGGGAATATTTTTAACATTGAAGCCTATGGGATTCTCCTGAATAAACCTGTCGAATGAAACCACCGAACAGCAGGGCATTTCGGCAACCTCACACTGCTGGTTTTTGCTCTCTGAATAGCCGAAGCATTGCTTCTTTATGGGGATTTCACTGCCCTAGAACAGGCACCGAACAGGCTCCGTATGTGCAGGCAATTCGCCAACATTTGGCAAGCTGCCTGGTCTCCGGATAGCCAAATGGCCCGGAAAGGTAACCGTACGCTGAATTTTAGCTATCGGTTACCTTTCGCCAGCAGTTCGGAGCTCTTTGAATAACCCTGTGTAGCGCTCACTCCCGGAGGAGCCGCTGAAAATGAACCACGGGTCAGTCTCCCCGCACTAGGGAATAAATATACTCCAACACAGTTGTGAGTTTTTATCATTTAAATAGTTTACTAAAATAATAAGCAGATGTTGAGACACGGTATTCACAAGTATTATTACAGTATTTTCGTATCACGGTAAAACGCGTAGTGGAAAAGAAACGAAACACGAGGCTTCGTATTTCGGAAAAATAAAATATTCGCAACCGAACAGAAAAGAAATGCAATTTCCCGATAGTTCAGAAAAAGGGGACACGTAGCGAAACCCAAAACATACAATCCCTTCGTATTGCGGTAAACGCGCAGCGGAAAAGAGAAAAATATCATTCGGAACGTATCTTCATCTTTAACCCCTGTTCCGATTCGTAACAGAATGAGTCCTGCACAGGTTAAGTCCCGGAATGTAAAAGGTGTATATGTGTGTGTGGTACCCGGGTACTGTTCAACTGGCCAGTGAATTTACTGAAGGAATGTCTTCGACTAGTCAGTTGGGGCCCTGTGGACTTTAAAGAGAAAACAGCAGCGTGTTCTTTTATTACAAACGGCCTTGGAGGCCTCTCACCCATCCACCGGTTGCTTTAGGCTCCGCTGACCCAGGACGTCTCTCCGCTCGATTTTGACTGGGGATACTAGCGGCCGGATCCGTTGTCTGACTTCCAGTAGCTTGTCCACGACTTTTCCAGCTCACCGCCTGCTCTCTGTATCCGATCAACTTGCGGTGACTCCTTACTCGAGGTCTTCGGTTGGTTCAATCTGCATCAACTCTGGAACTTGGAGGGCTCCTTCTCCTTAGGCTGAATGACCTGGTAAAAGAACTGACAGGTCTCACTTGCGCTCTGGCCTAGGCCCTCTCGCGATGTATGGCACTGCGTCTGCTCTCTCTCTCTCCCTGGCGCGCTCTGGCGCGTTCTCCACGAGGTTCAGGAAGTAACCCTCCTGTGTCCCACCCACTTCCTGTCCTTTTGCAAAGCATGCCGGGAAATGTAGTCCCAATGTCCAGTATCTCTAATCGCGATTGTCTCCATCTTGTGGCCAAAAATAGGTACTGCCGGCGGCAAGATTTTAACACAGCGCTACACTCTCCCCCTCCTAGAACTCTTGGGTCTCTCCAAGGAGGTACAACAGTTACATACATTTCCACGATATTTGAATACAGTTTACATAACATGTACAGGTTCAGCAGCATACATATAGTGGGTTAGAAACACTTCCTCAAGTTGACTCATATTTTGAGCTACCTCGGCTAGCATAGCAGACACTTCGGGCAACCTCTGCACTGTCGTGATGGCCTCTTCAGTGCTTTGTCCTGGTGAGTCGTAGGTGAGTCGTTGGGGCGGTCGAACAGAGCGTTTTGGTTCTGGCTCAATCAGTTCCTCTTCAGGTGGAAGTACTATAGGGGTTGGCTCAGTCCTCCTCTCTATCACTGGAGCAGACGTTTCTTCGGAGTATGATCCCTCCAGTGAAGGCATAGAACTATAATCGCCCGAATAAGCTTCAACTTCCGGAGCTACCGGGATCCCAACAGCCTCAGGGACTTCCAGCTGAAATTCAGGAACTTCAGGGATTTCAGCAGTCTCAGGGACTTCTAGCAGAAATTCAGGAGCTTCAGGCCTCAAGTTACTCTCCCACCATTCAGGAACAACAACAACCTCCTCAGGCTCCGGTGAGCGCATCCAGTCTAGACAATAACTCTCTTCTTCACTGTCTCTTTCGCTCTCTTCGGCAACCCGGGTCTGTTTAGACCGAGTAACAGGAGGCAAACGTGGAACAGGCGTCCCCAACTGGCATCCTCACAGCCTCTCTCAAAGGTAACAGATGATTCCGGTGCCAGTTCTTGAGAGGCCCAGCCTTTCCATCCGGGCGAATCTGATACACTGGTAGACCCGGCAGTTGTTTGCATACAATGTAAACCTGGGAACTCCACCTATCCGCCAACTTGTGTCTCGCAGCAGCACCCAAGTTCTTCAATAAAACCCTATCACCGGGTTGTAGATCTTGTATTTGGACTTTCAAGTCATAGTTCCTTTTGTTTCTTTGCTCCCTGTTTCCTGAGGTCAAACGGGCCTGTTCAAACGCAGAAGCCAAATTCTTTCGAAGTCTATCCACGTAGTTTCTATGGGAAGCTACTGACGTCTGGTCTAAAGATAACCCAAATGCCAAATCAACCGGCAGTCGAGCCTCCCTTCCGAACATAAGACGGTACGGTGAGTATCCAGTTGCATCACTCTCCGTACTGTTATATGCATGCACCAGAGTAGCTATGTGCCGACTCCAACTCTGCTTCTCCACATTCGACAAGGTCCCCAACATGTTTAGCAGTGTGCGATTAAACCTTTCAGGCTGAGCATCACCTTGAGGTTGATATGGTGTAGTTCGGGTCTTTTGGATTCCCAACAGCTCTAACAATTGCCCCACCAGTCTGCTTTCAAAGTCTCTACCCTGATCAGAGTGTATCCTCCTTGGCAGTCCGTAATGGACAAAGAACTTTTCCATCAACACCTTGGCCACTGTCGGAGCGCGTTGATCTTTTGTGGAAAATGCTTGAGCCTAACGAGTGAAATGATCAGTCACTATTAGAATGTTCCCTTGCCCACTAGCATCCGGCTCTAAGCACAAGAAGTCAATGCACACCAAATCCATGGGTCCCTGACTCTGCAGATGGCTCATTGGAGCAGTTCGGGTCGGTAGAGTCTTTCTCTGAATACACCTCAAACAGGAATGACAATAACTTTCTACTTCAGCCCTCATGCAAGGCCAATAAAACCTATCTCGCACCAGCTTAAAAGTTCTCTCTGCACCCAAATGTCCATGCTCATCATGTAGTGATCGCAGCACACTCTCCCTATGTTTAGTGGGGAGGAATAACTGTTGAATCTCTTCAGCGTTGGTTGAGGGGCCCCTTCGGTAGACCACCCCATCCAACATCTTTAACCGCTCCCACTCTTTATAGACCAATCTGGCTCCACTCGGGGAGTTAGTTAACAAAATCTCTCGCTGGTTTGCAGTCAGGGCCTTTATGGTCAAGGCAATTAAAGGGTCTCTGGCCTGATCCGCTTTCAGGTCCTGTCTCGAAAAGGTAGGTAAATTTTCATCCCTTAACTGCGTAGGGTTACAGTAAAACTCAGGAACAGCCGCAGCCATGACTCCTATGGCCTCCGCTTCAATCCCTCCTTTGACCCGGCGCTCTGTTCCTTGACACAAAGCTTGCACCCCGTCTGGAGTCAACTGAGTCCATTCTGTAGTGTAGGGTCTTCTCGATAACGCATCAGCATCTCGATTATTCACCCCAGGGCGGTACTTCAGGCTGAACCGAAACCCTGACAGAGCGGCCAACAACCGATGTCCCGTTGCGTCCAGTTTTGCGGTAGTAAGGATGTAGGTAAGAGGATTGTTATCCGTTTTGATCACAAACTCAGCTCCATACAGATAGTCTTTTAACTTGTCTACCACTGCCCACTTTAAGGCTAGGAACTCCAACTTGTGAGTAGGGTAGTTCTTCTCTGAAGGCGTAAGGCTCCGGCTCACGTACGCTACAGGCCTCAGCAATCCGCCATACTCCTGATACAGGACTCCTCCCAGACCTTCTCGGCTGGCATCCACATGTAACTCATACGGCTTGTGAGGGTCCGCATAGGCCAAAACAGGAGCTCGGGTTAGACTCTTTTTCAGTTTCACGAAAGCTCCCTCACATTGACTGGTCCATTCACCTTGTATAGACTCTCGAGCTTTCCTTGGCCCTGAAGCTGATGGGTTTTGGTCAGAGACCTTGCAGCCTTCTTCTGTGGTTTCCTTCTGCAGGAGTTTGTTCAGTGGTTGAGCTATTTTCGCGAATCCTTCCACAAATCTTCGATAGTATGAACAGAATCCCAAGAAAGATCTAAGTTCAGTGACGTTTCGGGGTCTAGGCCAAAAAGCTACGGCCTCCAACTTCCGAGGGTCTGTCGAAACACCTTCTGCTGAGACCACATGTCCTAGATACGTAACAGACGGTAGACAGAATTGGCATTTCTCCAGAGACAGTTTCAGCCCCTCTTCATGGAGCCTCTTCAAGACCTTCTCCAGACGTTGCTCATGTTCTTCCAGAGTCTTCCCAAACACAATTATGTCATCCAGGTACACTAATACTTTGATTAGATTCATATCCCCGACTGTCTTCTCCATCAACCGTTGGAACGTGCTGGAGCCCCCGTAAGGCCTTGAGGCATTCTGTTGAATTCAAAGAACCCCAGTGGACAGATGAACGCAGTTTTCTCCTTGTCTTCAGGATGCATGGGTATCTGGTGATACCCGCTTCGCAGGTCTAGTACACTAAACCACTTTGCTCCAGACAAACACTGTAGGGCATCTTCTATCCGAGGAGTGGCATATTGATCGGGGATGGTTCTCCGGTTCAATGTGCGGTAGTCTATGCATAAGCGGACAGAACCATTTTTCTTCCGGACCAACACTATGGGAGATGCGTATGGACTCCTGGACTCTTGAATCACCTTGGTTCTTTGCAATTCATTCAGCTGCTCTCGCAGATCATCTAAGTCTCCTAGCGGAACTCGCCTTGATCTTTCACGAAACGGCTTGTCTTCTTGTAACCAAATGCGATGCTCAGTACTCTTAGCTAGGCCCACATCGAACTCATCTTTCGAGAACAATTCCTTCCACTTTAGGACTTGAGACTGAAGACGTTTCTTCCACTCAGGTGAAATAGGAGCGTCCTTGGGGTAGAATCTTTCATCTGGAATCTCTTTATCCACTCCCCCTCCTAAATCGGTAGAGAGGGGTGTAGCAGACTCTACTTGCCCGATAGGCATTCGTGCTTTAAGGACTACTGGAGAGTCCGTCACATTGCACACGCTGACCGAGACTCTCCCTTGTGTTCTCTTCAGAGCTTTGGTGGAGATTATTTCAGGAATTACTTCGACTCCGGTTTCACTCCCATGATTAAAATCGGTTCCCAGCACCACATAGGGACCTGGTTGCGATCCGTTCAACTTGACTGAAGCCCGGAAGCTCGCTACTTCTCCTGCTTGCAGAACCTTCTCCGTTCCTCCTAATCTCCATAGGCGCCCCACCTCGGCAGGTGTCTTCTGTTCTTCAACCATCCTCTGATAGATTGAACGTAACATTGGGTGTACTCCTTTTAGTAGGACCCTCTTCCAGCACAATAGGTGTCAGGAGACATCGCACCAAATCAGTATTCGTCCCCACTATCATGGAACTCCTGTTTGCCCCTGGAGGCCGAGGACACACGATGGCCAATGCATCACAACCTCCGGACTGTCCGATGACTTCGGATCCGATCTCCAACTTCACCTGTAGATACCCGTTTCTCCGTTCCGATACCCCAGATTTCCAAATCCTTCAATTTCTGTAGAGGAATGTGCTTCAAGTGTCTCTCATAGAAGTCTCTGTAGATCAATGTCACCTGAGCCCCTGAATCTAACAGGGCTTTAGTGTAGACTCCCTCCACTTGGATTGGCACAATAGGAGAAGGACCTATCAGTTGGTCAGGAAACTTGGTGGCGGTATCCGGACGCTTAGACCCAGTTTGCTGTACCCTGGCCTTTTTCTTGGCCCGTGTAGGTTTTGGGTGTGCATTGCTTCCCCATGACGTAGGTCCGGACGCTAAGGGAGTGACTCTTTCAGTCCTGGCAGGCTCGGCAGTTGGCCAGACTTTGGGCCTTCTCACCCTCTTAGTCCTGGCTTGATTTTTGGAGCGGGTTTCAACCTTCGGGCCCCTGGTTTGCTCCCTTACCAGGACCCTCTGGAGTTTCCCGCCTGCGGGGCGGACAACAGTTTCTCCACAGCTTTTAGAAGTTCTTCGACCGGTTTCTTTTCAGCCCTCCCTTGTGGGCATTGAGCCCTGAAATGGCCGATTTCCCCGCAGCCAAAACATTTCTTTCTTGGGTGTGTGAGCATATTTCCTTCTGGCGGTTCACTTGGAGACCCCCTGTTTGAGGCTACAGCAACCCCTTCAGTTCTGGTGTCCTTAGCCGACAGCAACGTCATTAACTCCATCATTTGCAACATCTGAGTTTTTAAAGCCAGCACTTCAGTCTGTATGTCTGCCACACAGAGAGTTCCTACTTCTGCGGTGAAAGCTGTGTGCGAAGCATTTACGACCTTTTTAGCCTTAATCAAGGCCTCTTCTTCTCGGATAGCTTTGATCAGTTTGGAATAGGTTAGTCTCGTGTTCTGGTATCTAGTCTGAAATCTCAACATTATGGGATCCAGCGGGAGTGCTCCTTTGAAAATTTGATCCATCAAAGCTTTGCTTGCCTGACTCGGTTGCATGCCCCCTTTAAGAATGACCTGATGGATGATTTTATCCAGCCGCCAGACATATGTGGACAATTCTTCTCCTTCCTTTTGATAGGTGTGAGAGAACTTGTGAATAAGCTCGGCACAATCCTCCACTCCCCCGAAATTTTCCTGTAAAGCTTCTAGATACTCTGCAGCAGTGCAGCCGGGCTTGTCCCTTTTTAGATTTCGAATGACGTCTGAAGCAGGACCTCTTAGGCTCTCGATCAACCTTTGCCTCTTCACGGTGTCAGCAACTTCCCATTCTTCCACTGCTTGTACTGCCTGATCTATCCAAGTCTCAAAGTCCTCTTCTCCAGTCGGCACATGGACCTTACCAGAATAAAACCGTAACTTGCGATATCCATAATTTGGGGACGCAGCAGAGTTTTTGGCTAGTGTTTCCACCAGTTTCCCCATAGTGGTGAAAAATGTAGCAGGAGGGAACCCTGTGCTTAGAGCCGGATGCTAGTGGGCAAGGGAACATTCTGATAGTGACTGATCATTTCACCCGTTATGCCCAAGCTTTTTCTACAAAAGACCAACGCGCTCCGACAGTGGCGAAGGTGCTGATGGAAAAGTTCTTTGTTCATTACGGCCTGCCAAGAAGAATACACTCTGATCAGGGAAGAGACTTTGAAAGTAGATTGGTCGGGCAATTGCTGGAGTTGTTGGGAATTCAAAAGACTCGAACTACGCCATACCACCCTCAGGGTGATGCTCAGCCTGAAAGGTTTAATCACATGCTGGGGACCTTGTCGAATGTGGAGAAGCAGAGTTGGAGTCGTCACATAGCTACTCTGGTGCATGCATATAACAGTACGGAGAGTGATGCAACAGGATATTCACCGTACCGTCTTATGTTTGGAAGAGAAGCTCGACTGCCGGTTGATTTGGCATTTGGGTTATCTTTAGACCAGACATCGGTAGCTTCTCATAGAAACTACGTGGATAGACTTCGGAAGAATCTGGCTTCTGCGTTTGAACAGGCCCGTTTGACTTCAGGTAACAGGGAGCAAAGGAACAAGAAGAACTATGATTTGAAGGTTCGAATACAGGATCTACAACCCGGTGATAGGGTTCTGTTGAAGAATTTGGGTGCTGCTGCGAGACACAAGCTGGCGGATAGATGGAGCTCTCAGGTTTACATTGTTTGCAAACAACTGCCAGGTCTGCTGGTGTATCAGATTCGCCCTGATGGAAAGGCTGGTCCCCTCAAGAATTGGGCACCGAAATCACTTGTTACCTTGAGAGAGGCTGTGAGGATACCAGTGGAAAACGAACTTCCTCCGGTGAATCCGCATGCTCCACGTGTTCCTCCTGTCACTCGGTCTCAACAGACTCGGGTTGTTGGAGAGAGCGAAAGAGACAGCGACGAAGAGAGTTTCTGTTTAGATTGGATACGCTCACCAGAACCTGAAGAGGTCGTCCCAGTTCCTTGTCAGTGGGAAAGTAACTTGAGAGCTGAAGCTCCTGAATTTCAGTGGGAATTCCCCGAAAATATGGAACTCCCTGAAACCCTTGAGCTTCCGTTAAGGGTCCCGGACACTGTTAGAGACCCTGTAGCTCCTGAAGACGAGCCTTACGATTATAGTTCTATGCCTTCCCTGGAGGGATCGTACTCGGAGGAAGTGTCTGCTCCAGTGGCCGACATAAGGACTGAGCCTATACCTATAGTACTTCCACCCGAAGAGGAACGGAAGGAGCCTGAACAGAAACGCTCTATTCGACCGCCCCAGCGACTTACCTATGACTCACCAGGACATAGCACTGAAGAGGCCATCACCACTGTGCAGAGATTGCCCGAAGTGTCTGCTATGTTAGCTGAGGTAGCCCAGAACATGAGTCAGCTTGAGAAAGTGTTTCTAACCCACTGCATGTATGCTGCTGAACCTGTATATGCTGTATAAACTGTGTGCATATTGTAAGAGGATAATGTAACTGTTGTACCTCCTTGGAGAGACCCAAGAGTTCTAGGAGGGGGAGAGTGTAGCGATGTGTTAAAGTTTACTGTGGCAGTACCCATTTTTAGCCACAAGATGGAGACAATCACGATTAAGACTCTGGACACTCGAACTACATGTCCCGGCATGCTTTGCGAAGAAACAGGAAGTGGGTGGGTTTGTGGAGACGCTGTACATCCTGCACCTCGTGGAGAACAGGCAGAGCGCGCCAGGGAGCAGAGGAGAGCGGATGCACACACACACAGAGAAGGAGAGACCAAAAGATAGGCCGGAGCGCAGACAGAGTGGATTGGCTTTAGGATTGGGTCACCCAGCCTTGCGGGAGACAGACATCACCATTTACATTATCCGAGTGCAGTGCTGAGGAGAGAAGACCCCTCGAGTAAGGAGTACCGCGGTCGATGGAAGCGGGGAGCAGGCGGTAAACTGGCTGAGTCGCGGCTGACAGACAGAAGGCCAGACAACAGATCCGGTGGTCGGCGTCCCCAGTTAAGATCGAGCGGAGAGAGACGTCCTGGGTCAGCGGAATCTCGAGCTTGCGCTGGATGGGTGAGAGGCCCCCAAGGCCGTATGTGAATAAGAGCGTACGCTGCTGCTTTCTTTCTAAAACCCACAGGGCCCCAACTGACTAGTCGAAGACATCGATAAAGTAAACTCACTGGCCAGTTGAAAAGTACCCGGGTACCCTACACACACAAACACATACCACTTCACGTTCTGGGACTTAACCTGTGCAGGACTCAGTTTCCTTTTTTCCTATCCATACAAAGGGGGCAAAGTTAAAGTTACCTTCTGAACAATTTTCCTTTTTTTGTTCCCGCTGCGCGTTTACCGCGATACGAGAACTGTGTATTTTATTGTGTCCCGCTACGCGGTTTTTCCTCGAATTTCGTATCTTTTAATTTTCTGCTCGGTCGGGGGTTTTTTCCGAAAATACGAAGCTCTCGTGTTTTCGTTTCTTTTACCGCCACGCGTTTATCGTGTTACGAAAGTACTGTAAATCTTCCTGCATATACCGTGTCTCAAGAACTGCAAACCTTTTAGTAAACTCTTTTAATTATAAAACTGTTCAGCGTGTTGGAGTATATTTATTCCCTAGTGCGGGGAGACTGACCCGTGGTTCATTTTCAGCGGCTCCTCCGGGAGTGAGCGCTACAACAAAAACAAAACGTGTTTTATTTAAATAAAAATTTGGGCAGTATTACATTACTGCCGCTAAAACAGGGACGCTAATTCAGAAGCCTACCCATAATGCAGCGCTAACATGCCGCCCCAAGCATCCCCTCCATGGAGTCCATAGAACTCCATTGAGGCTTCAACTGTTGGGTCATATGACCTGCAGGATCTCGCCTCTTTCTGCAGGTCGGCAGAGTGATCGCGGAGGGAGACACTGGGGACCCCCCCACATTCTCACTCTGCTCCTGGCAGCCAGACGCGGTGGATTGAGTCACCGTTCTCGCCACAGGATGAGAAGAGAGTATGTGTTTTTTTTTTTTTTTTTTGTGTTGGGGGCATTTGTAGCTGGTGATAACCGATTCCGCAGAAGCGGAATCAGTTAACCACAGCTTGGAACTGGTGCTAACTTTTGAGTTAACCACAGTGAGGCCTAATTAGTGTTAGGACAATGAGGTTTCAGAAGATTTGTGTTCTGGGACGTGACATATGGCAGACTGCGTCCAGTGTCATTCTCTGAAGTTCTACCTGTGTATAACATTAAGAAGGATCGGCAGATGCGCATTAGGGAATTTAACTTGTGGCTTTGTGAATGGTGTCTGGAGCAAGGATTTGGCATTGTGTCCCATGATAGCTCTAATTGGAGCAGAAAGGAACTGTGTAAAAAAGATAGGGGAACTATGTTCTCAGTGAGAAGTTCAGAGGTTTTTCAAAGGAATATTTAAACTTGGAGGGGGCAAAAAAGGGTAAAAAACAATCTGCCCGATCGTTCCCCAAAACTAGATCTGAGGGTGCAAGCAGCATGGGGGTTAAAAAATAACAAGCTCAGATGTATCTATAAATGCTTGCAGTTTAGTCAATAAAATCCATGCACTCGAGGCAATGATGGCAGCTGAAAAAGTAGAATTAGAAGCAGTTACTGAGACATGGTTTAATGAGAAAAATAACGGGGACATAACAATACCGGGGTACTCTTTATATAGAAAAGGCATAAGGGAGGAGGAGTGGCCCTGTACTTGAAATCAACATAAAAACTAACCAAATAAAAGTGAGCGAGGTGAACATAGAGTCAGTTAGGGTTACGCTAACATTTGATAATGGTACAGTAACTCGTGTAGGTGGGATCTATAGTCCCCTTGGGCAAGTAGAAGAGTTGGATAATCTGCTAGTTGAGGAAATGGCCAAAATGACAATTAAGGGGGAAGTTATCATCATGGGGGACTTTAATCTTCCTGATCTGGACTGGAAACCCAAAATAGCTGGTGCATCAGGAGTACAAATATTATAAACTCCCTACTGGGATTATCTCTAAAACAAGTAGTTGAGGAGCTGACCCGTAAAGAGGCCATATTAGATTTAATATTCACAAATGGAGGTTTGGTATCAAACGTTGTAGGTCAAAATTTGGGATCTAGTGATCACCAGTCAGTGTAGTTTAATATAAGAAAAGTGACTGAGCCACACCACACAAAAACAAACGTTTTAGACTTTAATTTTTTTAAATATTTTTCTAAAATCAGATTTTGTGTAAATGAGTCATTATCACACTGTAAAAGATTAAATGGAGTCCAGGAGAAATGGGATTATTTAAAGGTGGCATTATTGAAGGCTACAGGTAATTGCATTAGGCTTGTTAGCAAAAGCAAAAACGCGAAAAAAACACTGTGGTACTCAACAGAAGTGGCCAAAATAGTGTAGCGCTGGTTTAAAACACTGTTGCTGTAGTACTTATTTTTGGCCACCAGAGGGAGACAAGCGCAATGTAAGACACTGGACAATGGGACTACATTTTCCAGCATGCTTTGCGCCGGGAACAGGAAGTGGGTGGGAAGGAGAGACTTACATCCGCAGCCTCGTGCAGAGGAAACCCAGAGCGCGCCGAGGAGTGAAGAGAACAAGACACATGTGAGACACACAACGATCGTGACCAGGCCGGAGTGCAGGTGCGGCCTTGCGGAGCTGGAGATCGGTTCACATTACTTGCCAGAGACCTAGCGATCCACCGCTGATTAGTTTATACAGATACAGAGTAGCTGAAGGACCCTGAGTTAGGAGACCGCAGATGACCTAATGGGAGTGCAGGCGGTGAGCTGAGCATCTTGTGGCAGAAACAGACAAGCAAGACAAGCGGATCCGGTGGCACAGAGTCCCAGTCAAGTCAAGCGGAGAGACGTCCTGGGTCGAGCAGAGCGCAGAGTATCTGGCGGATGGGTGAGAGGCCTTCCCGGCCACAGTAAAATAATAAAGCACGTTGCAAGTTTGTCTAAACCTACAGGACCCCAACGTGACTAGTCGAAGACACATTTAAATTATTCACTGGCCAGTTGAATCTTGTACCCGGGTACCAACACACGCATACACGTACACCTTTTTGGGACACAACCTGTACGGGACTCACATTCCAGCAACGAAGGGGTTAATATTCATTTTTCTTTTCCGCTGCGCGTTTCTCGCATTACGAACTTCTGTAAATATATATGTATACCGTGCTGCTCTATATATGCCAGTTTATTTGAGATCAGTAAACTATATAACTTATAAAATCCACAACAGTGCTGGTGTATATTTATTCCCTAGTGCGGGGAGACTGACCCGAGGTTTAAATTCAACGGAGTGAGCGCTACAATAGTAAAGAACAAAAAGATAGCATTCAATAATTATAAAATAAAAACCCAGCGTGAAGAAGATAGGCAAACTTGTATGATTATGCAGAAAGAGGCAAAGCAACTTCTAAGAGCTTCCAAATAGGGATGAGCCGAACACCCCCGAGTTTGGTCACATTCGAACTCGAACTTTTCAAAAGTTCGAATTCGAACTCGACCACGAACTCAATACAAGTCAATTGGACTCAAAATTTGATTTTTAGAGTGCCCTCCAAGAGGGCATATATGCTAGATATTTGCCATAAAAGGTGTATGGGGGTCCGGGTAGTGCCCTGGGGAACAGGAAACAAGGACAAAAAGTTAAAAAAAAGTTTTTAAAGGGACAGTGAGTTTTCCATGAAATAAGGGTTAAAAATAAAAATGAAAAATTCCTTCAAATATCGTGCCTAGGAGGTTCCCATAACCTGCCCGTGAAGTGCGGATTTCTAGGATGTATAGAAACATTTAAAAACAATGTCCGGGTCCGGATAGTGCCCTGGGGGACAGGAAACAAGGACAAAAAGTTTAAAAAAAGTTTTTAACCCCTTCACTGCTGACGACATGTGGGACATGTCCTCAGTTAGTCCCGCTGTATGCTGAGGAGGACGTGTCCCACACGTCATCAGCTTTGCGGGACCCCCGGCAGAAATACTCACCTCTCTGTCCGGGGTCCCGCGGCGTTCTGACTTCAGCGTCCTCAGACGCTGAAGTCAAGCTCCTCCCGACGTAAGTGACGTCATGGCGCCATGCGCAATGACATCATTTCCAGGCGACCCCCCGGCAATGCCGGGAGATCGCCTGGAAGGGAGGGGGGATCCGTTCGGGTCCCTCTCCCTCCCGATCGGGAGGTCCCACAAAAAAAAGCCAGGCACCGCTTAAAAGGAGAGAGTCTCCCCTTTTAAGCGGTGCCTGGCTTTAACCCCTTAGGCACCGGGTCGCACTTCGGCGCCTTGCGGCGCTGAAGTGCGGCCTAGCTCCGGTGGGGGCTGCCATCTTTGATCGCGACTCCACCCCGGGTCCCCCCTCACTACCTGACGTCCTCACGCATAGCGTGACGACGTCAGATAGCCGGGGAACCCCTAACTGCCCGGAATACCCTGGTGGAGATAGAAGGTTCATTTGAGGGTTCACAGAGATGCTGTGAGGCTGTGTATAGAGATGCTGTGAGGCTGTGTATAGAGATGCTGATGGGGCTGTGTTTAGAGATGCTGATGGGGTTGTGTATAGAGATGCTGTTTGTGTATAGAGATACTGTGAGGCTGTGTATAGAGATGCTGATGGGGTTGTGTACAGAGATGCTGTGAGGTTGTGTTTAGAGATGCTGATGGGGTTGTGTATAGAGATGCTGTGTATAGAGATGCTGATGGGGTTGTGTATAGAGATGCTGTGAGGCTGTGTATAGAGATGCTGTGTATAGAGATGCTGATGGGGTTGTGTATAGAGATGCTGTTTGTGTATAGAGATGCTGATGGGGTTGTGTATAGAGATGCTGTGTATAGAGATGCTGTTTGTGTATAGAGATGCTGTGAGGCTGTGTATAGAGATGCTGTGAGGCTGTGTATAGAGATGCTGATGGGGTTGTGTATAGAGATGCTGTGAGGTTGTGTTTAGAGATGCTGATGGGGTTGTGTATAGAGATGCTGTGTATAGAGATGCTGATGGGGTTGTGTATAGAGATGCTGTAAGGCTGTGTATAGAGATGCTGATGGGGTTGTGTATAGAGATGCTGTGAGGCTGTGTATAGAGATGCTGTGAGGCTGTGTTTAGAGATGCTGATGGGGTTGTGTATAGAGATGCTGTGAGGCTGTGTATAGAGATGCTGTGAGGCTGTGTTTAGAGATGCTGATGGGGTTGTGTATAGAGATGCTGATGGGGTTGTGTATATAGATGCTGTTTGTGTATAGAGATGCTGTGAGGTTGTGTATAGAGATGCTGTGAGGCTGTGTATAGAGATGCTGATGGGATTGTGTATAGAGAGGCTGTTTGTGTATAGAGATGCTGATGGGGTTGTGTATAGAGATGCTGTGAGGTTTTGTATAGAGATGCTGTGAGGTTGTGTATAGAGATGCTGTGTGGCTTTGTATAGAGATGCCTTGCGGCGCCGAAGTGCGGCCTAGCTCCGGTGGGGGCCGCCATCTTGGATCGCGGCTCCACCCCCGGGTCCCCCCTCACTGCCTGACATCCTCACGCATAGCGTGATGATGTCAGATAGCAGGGGAACCCCTAGCTGCCCGGAATCACCTGGTGGAGATAGGGAGTTCATTTGAGGGTTCACAGAGATGCTGTGAGGTTGTGTATAGAGATGCTGTGAGGCTGTGTATAGAGATGCTGTGTATAGAGATGCTGATGGGGTTGTGTATAGAGATGCTGTGAGGCTGTGTATAGAGATGCTGTGTATAGAGATGCTGATGGGGTTGTGTATAGAGATGCTGTGAGGCTGTGTATAGAGATGCTGTGAGGCTGTGTTTAGAGATGCTGATGGAGTTGTGTATAGAGATGCTGTTTGTGTATAGAGATGCTGATGGGGTTGTGTATAGAGATGCTGTTTGTGTATAGAGATGCTGATAGGGTTGTGTATAGAGATGCTGTGAGGCTGTGTATAGAGATGCTGTGTTTAGAGATGCTGATGGGGTTGTGTATAGAGATGCTGTGAGGTTGTGTATAGAGATGCTGTGAGGTTGTGCATAGAGATGCTGATGGGGTTGTGTATAGAGATGCTGTGAGGTTGTGTATAGAGATGCTGTGAGGCTGTGTATAGAGATGCTGATGGGGCTATGTATAGAGATGCCTTGCGGTGCCGAAGTGCGGCCTAGCTCCGGTGGGGGCTGCCATCTTGCCATCTCACTGCCTGACGTCCTCACGCATAGCGTGATGGCGTCAGATAGCCGGGAAACACCTAGCTGCCCGGAATCCCCTGGTGGAGATTGGGAGTTCAATTGAGGGTTCACAGAGATGCTGTGAGGTTCTGTATAGAGATGCTGATGGGGTTGTGTATAGAGATGCTGCAAGGTTGTGTATAGAGATGCTGATGGGGTTGTGTATAGAGATGCTGTGAGGCTGTGTATAGAGATGCTGTGAGGCTGTGTTTAGAGATGCTGATGGGGTTGTGTATAGAGATGCTGTGAGGCTGTGTTTAGAGATGCTGATGGGGTTGTGTATAGAGATGCTGTTTATGTATAGAGATGCTTATGGGGTTGTGTATAGAGATGCTGTGAGGTTGTGTATAGAGATGTTGTGAGGTTGTGTATAGAGATGCTGATGGGGTTGTGTATAGAGATGCTGTGAGGCTGTGTTTATAGATGCTGATGGGGTTGTGAATAGAGATGCTGTGAGGCTGTGTATAGAGATGCTGTGAGGCTGTGTTTAGAGATGCTGATGGGGTTGTGTATAGAGATGCTGCGAGGTTGTGTATAGAGATGCTGATGGGGTTGTGTATAGAGATGCTGTGAGGCTGTGTATAGAGATGCTGTGAGGCTGTGTTTAGAGATCCTGATGGGGTTGTGTATAGAGATGCTGTGTATAGAGATGCTGTGAGGCTGTGTATAGAGATGCCGTGAGGTTGTGTATAGAGATGCTGATGGGGTTGTGTATAGAGATGCTGTGAGGTTGTGTATAGAGTTGCTGTGAGGCTGTGTATAGAGATGCTGTGTATAGAGATGCTGATGGGGTTGTGTATAGAGATGCTGTGAGGCTGTGTATAGAGATGCTGTGAGGCTGTGTATAGAGATGCTGTGAGGCTGTGTTTAGAGATGCTGATGGGGTTGTGTATAGAGATGCTGTGAGGCTGTGTATAGAGATGCTGTGAGGCTGTGTATAGAGATGCTGTGAGGCTGTGTTTAGAGATGCTGATGGAGTTGTGTATAGAGATGCCTTTGTGTATAGAGATGCTGATGGGGTTGTGTATAGAGATGCTGTTTGTGTATAGAGATGCTTATGGGGTTGTGTATAGAGATGCTGTGAGGTTGTGTATAGAGATGCTTTGAGGTTGTGTATAGAGATGCTGTGAGGCTGTGTATAGAGATGCTGTGAGGCTGTGTTTAGAGATGCTGATGGGGTTGTGTATAGAGATGCTGTTTATGTATAGAGATGCTGTGGGGTTGTGTATAGAGATGCTGTGAGGTTGTGTATAGAGATGCTGATGGGGTTGTGTATAGAGATGCTGTGAGGTTGTGTATAGAGATGCTGTGAGGCTGTGTATAGAGATGCTGTGTATAGAGATGCTGATGGGGTTGTGTATAGAGATGCTGCGAGGTTGTGTATAGAGATGCTGATGGGGTTGTGTATAGAGATGCTGTGAGGCTGTGTATAGAGATGCTGTGAGGCTGTGTTTAGAGATCCTGATGGGGTTGTGTATAGAGATGCTGTGTATAGAGATGCTGTGAGGTTGTGTATAGAGATGCTGTGAGGCTGTGTTTAGAGATGCTGATGGAGTTGTGTATATAGATGCTGTGTATAGAGATGCTGATGGGGTTGTGTATAGAGATGCTGCGAGGTTGTGTATAGAGATGCTGATGGGGTTGTGTATAGAGATGCTGTGAGGCTGTGTTTAGAGATCCTGATGGGGTTGTGTATAGAGATGCTGTGTATAGAGATGCTGTGAGGCTGTGTATAGAGATGCTGATGGGGCTGTGTATAGAGATGCCGTGAGGTTGTGTATAGAGATGCTGATGAGGTTGTGTATAGAGATGCTGTGAGGTTGTGTTTAGAGATGCTGATGGGGTTGTGTATAGAGATGCTGTATATAGAGATGTTGATGGGGTTGTGTATAGAGATGCTGTGAGGCTGTGTATAGAGATGCTGTGTATAGAGATGCTGATGGGGTTGTGTATAGAGATGCTGTGAGGCTGTGTATAGAGATGCTGTGAGGCTGTGTTTAGAGATGCTGATGGGGTTGTGTATAGAGATGCTGTGAGGCTGTGTATAGAGATGCTGTGAGGCTGTGTTTAGAGATGCTGATGGAGTTGTGTATAGAGATGCTGTTTGTGTATAGAGATGCTGATGGGGTTGTGTATAGATATGCTGTTTGTGTATAGAGATGCTTATGGGGTTGTGTATAGAGATGCTGTGAGGTTGTGTATAGAGATGCTTTGAGGTTGTGTATAGAGATGCTGTGAGGCTGTGTATAGAGATGCTGTGAGGCTGTGTTTAGAGATGCTGATGGGGTTGTGTATAGAGATGCTGTTTATGTATAGAGATGCTGTGGGGTTGTGTATAGAGATGCTGTGGGGTTGTGTATAGTGATGCTGTGAGGTTGTGTATAGAGATGCTGTGAGGTTGTGTATAGAGATGCTGATGGGGTTGTGTATAGAGATGCTGTGAGGTTGTGTATAGAGATGCTGTGAGGCTGTGTATAGAGATGCTGATGGGGTTGTGTATAGAGATGCTGCGAGGTTGTGTATAGAGATGCTGATGGGGTTGTGTATAGAGATGCTGTGAGGCTGTGTATAGAGATGCTGTGAGGCTGTGTTTAGAGATCCTGATGGGGTTGTGTATAGAGATGCTGTGTATAGAGATGCTGTGAGGCTGTGTATAGAGATGCTGATGGGGCTGTGTATAGAGATGCCGTGAGGTTGTGTATAGAGATGTTGATGGGGTTGTGTATAGAGATGCTGTGAGGCTGTGTATAGAGATGCTGTGTATAGAGATGCTGATGGGGTTGTGTATAGAGATGCTGTGAGGCTTTGTATAGAGATGCTGTGAGGCTGTGTTTAGAGATGCTGACGGAGTTGTGTATAGAGATGCTGTTTGTGTATAGAGATGCTGATGGGGTTGTGTATAGAGATGCTGTTTGTGTATAGAGATGCTTATGGGGTTGTGTATAGAGATGCTGTGAGGTTGTGTATAGAGATGCTGTGAGGCTGTGTATAGAGATGCTGATGGGGCTATGTATAGAGATGCCTTGCGGTGCCGAAGTGCGGCCTAGCTCCGGTGGGGGCTGCCATCTTGGATGGCGGCTCCACCCCTGGGTCCCCCCTCACTGCCTGACGTCCTCAGATAGCCGGGGAACCCCTAGCTGCCCAGAATCCCCTGGTGGAGATAGGGAGTTCATTTGAGGGTTCACAGAGATGCTATGAGGCTGTGTATAGAGATGCTGTGTATAGAGATGCTGATGGGGTTGTGTTTAGAGATGCTGATGGAGTTGTGTATAGAGATGCTGTGAGGCTGTGTATAGAGATGCTGTGAGGCTGTGTTTAGAGATGCTGACGGAGTTGTGTATAGAGATGCTGTTTGTGTATAGAGATGCTGATGGGGTTGTGTATAGAGATGCTGTTTGTGTATAGAGATGCTTATGGGGTTGTGTATAGAGATGCTGTGAGGTTGTGTATAGAGATGCTGTGAGGCTGTGTATAGAGATGCTGATGGGGCTATGTATAGAGATGCCTTGCGGTGCCGAAGTGCGGCCTAGCTCCAGTGGGGGCTGCCATCTTGGATGGCGGCTCCACCCCTGGGTCCCCCCTCACTGCTTGACGTCCTCAGATAGCCGGGGAACCCCTAGCTGCCCAGAATCCCCTGGTGGAGATAGGGAGTTCATTTGAGGGTTCACAGAGATGCTATGAGGCTGTGTATAGAGATGCTGTGTATAGAGATGCTGATGGGGTTGTGTATCGAGATGCTGCGAGGTTGTGTATAGAGATTCTGATGGGGTTGTGTATAGAGATGCTGTGAGGCTGTGTATAGAGATGCTGCGAGGCTGTGTATAGAGATGCTGATGGGGCTGTGTATAGAGATGCTGTGAGGTTGTGTATAGAGATGCTGATGGGGTTGTGTATAGAGATGCTGTGAGGTTGTGTTTAGAGATGCTGATGGGGTTGTGTATAGAGATGCTGATGGGGTTGTGTATAGAGATGCTGTGTATAGAGATGCTGATGGGGTTGTATATAGAGATGCTGTGAGGCTGTGTATAGAGATGCTGTGAGGCTGTGTATAGAGATGCTGTGAGGCTGTGTTTAGAGATGCTGATGGGGTTGTGTATAGAGATGCTGTGAGGCTGTGTATAGAGATGCTGTGAGGCTGTGTATAGAGATGCTGTTTGTATATAGAGATGCTGATGGGGTTGTGTATAGAGATGCTGTTTGTGTATAGAGATGCTGATGGGGTTGTGTATAGAGATGCTGTGAGGTTGTGTATAGCGATGCTGTGAGGTTGTGTATAGAGATGCTGTGAGGCTGTGTATAGAGATGCTGATGGGGCTATGTATAGAGATGCCTTGCAGTGCCGAAGTGCGGCCTAGCTCCGGTGGGGGCTGCCATCTTGGATGGCGGCTCCACCCCTGGGTCCCCCCTCACTGCTTGACGTCCTCAGATAGCCGGGGAACCCCTAGCTGCCCAGAATCCCCTGGTGGAGATAGGGAGTTCATTTGAGGGTTCACAGAGATGCTATGAGGCTGTGTATAGAGATGCTGTGTATAGAGATGCTGATGGGGTTGTGTATCGAGATGCTGCGAGGTTGTGTATAGAGATTCTGATGGGATTGTGTATAGAGATGCTGTGAGGCTGTGTATAGAGATGCTGCGAGGCTGTGTATAGAGATGCTGATGGGGCTGTGTATAGAGATGCTGTGAGGTTGTGTATAGAGATGCTGATGGGTTTGTGTATAGAGATGCTGTGAGGTTGTGTTTAGAGATGCTGATGGGGTTGTGTATAGAGATGCTGATGGGGTTGTGTATAGAGATGCTGTGTATAGAGATGCTGATGGGGTTGTATATAGAGATGCTGTGAGGCTGTGTATAGAGATGCTGTGAGGCTGTGTATAGAGATGCTGTGAGGCTGTGTTTAGAGATGCTGATGGGGTTGTGTATAGAGATGCTGTGAGGCTGTGTATAGAGATGCTGTTTGTATATAGAGATGCTGATGGGGTTGTGTATAGAGATGCTGTTTGTGTATAGAGATGCTGATGGGGTTGTGTATAGAGATGCTGTGAGGTTGTGTATAGCGATGCTGTGAGGTTGTGTATAGAGATGCTGTGAGGCTGTGTATAGAGATGCTGATGGGGCTATGTATAGAGATGCCTTGCAGTGCCGAAGTGCGGCCTAGCTCCGGTGGGGGCTGCCATCTCGGATGGCGGCTCCACCCCTGGGTCCCCCCTCACTGCCTGACATCCTCACGCATAGCGTGCTTGCTTGCTTAATTTCAATTACTGTTTTGGCCTCTACCACTTCAACTGGAAGGCTGTTCCATGTATCCACCACCCTCTCAGTAAAATATTGCTTCCTGATGTTACTTTTAAACCTTTGCCCCTCTAATCTAAGACTATGTCCTCTTGTTTTGCTACTTTGTTTCCTTTTAAATATACTCCCTTCCTCTACCTTGTGGATTCCCTTTACGTATTTAAATGTTTCTATCATATCTCCTCTGTCTCGTCTTTTTTCCAAGCTGTACATGTTAAGATCATTAAGCCTTTCCTGGTAACTTTTCTCCTTCAAGCCGTACACCATTTTAGTAGCCCTTCTCTGAACTCTCTCTAAGATGTCTATATCCTTCTGGAGATACGGTCTCCAGTACTGTACACAGTATTTCAAGTGAGGTCTCACCAGTGCTCTGTACAGTGGCATGAGCACTTCCCTTTTCCTACTGCTAATACCTCTCCCTACACAACCAAGCATTCTGCTAGCATTTCCTGCTGCTCTATTACATTGACTACTTACCCTTAGATCCTCTGAAATAATAACCCCTAAATCCCTTTCCTCAGATGTTGAGGTTAGGACTGTATCAAATATTCTATATTCAGCCCTTGGGTTTTTACGTCCCAGGTGCATTATCTTGCACTTACCCACATTAAAACTCAATTGCCACAGCTCCGACCATTTTTTTAGCTTACCTAAATCTTTTGTCATTTGGCTGATCCCTCCAGGAACGTCAACCCTGTTGCAAATCTTTGTGTCATCAGCAAAAAGACATACTTTTCCATTAATACCTTCTGCAATATCACTAATAAAAATATTAAAGAGAATGGGTCCAAGTACTGACCCCTGAGGTACCCCACTGGTAACAAGACCTTGCTCCGAATAAACTCCATTTACCACAACCATCTGTTGCCTGTCACTCAGCCACTGCCTAGTCCATTCAACAATATTGGAATCCAAGATCAAAGATTGCAATTTATTGATAAGCCTTCTATGCGGAACAGTATTAAGCCTTACTGAAATCTAAATAAGCAATGTCTACTGCACCACCTGTGTATTATTTTTGTTACCCAATCAAAAAAAATCAATAAGATTAGTTTGGCATGATCTCCCTGAGGTAAACCCATGTTGTTTCTGATCCTGTAATCTATGTGTTTTTAGATGTTCAACAATCCTTTCCTTTAACATGGTTTCCATTAATTTCCCCACTACTGACGTAATACTAACTGGCCTATAGTTCCCCGATTCCTCCCTACTACCCTTCTTGTAAATGGGCACAACATTTGCTAATTTCCAGTCTTCTGGGACGACTCCCGTTAACAAGGATTGGTTAAATAAATCTGTTAACGGTTTTGCTATTACATCACTGAGCTCTTTTAATAATTTAGGGTGGATCCCATCAGGCCCCATTGACTTATTTGTCTTTACTTTAGACAGCTGCTGTAGAACCTCCTCCTCTGTAAACTCATATGTAAATGTCTCGTTAGTGTTTCCTCCTAACTGAGGTCCCTTTCCTTCCTTTTCTTCTGCAAAGACTGAAAAAAAATATTCATTGAGGCAGTCAGCGAGACTTTTATCCTCTTCTACATACCTTCCCTCCTTTGTTTTTAATCTAACTAATCCTTGTTTTACTTGTCTTTTCTTGTTTATGTATCTAAAAATTGTTTTGTCCCCATTTTTTACTGACTGAGCTATTTTCTCTTCTGCGTGTGCTTTGGAAGCTCTTATAAATTGCTTCACCTCTTTCTGCCTAATCTTATAGGTTTGCCTATCTTCTTCACTCTGAGTTTTTTTATAATTATTGAATGCTATCTTTTTATTCTTCACTTTTTTGGCCACTTCTGCAGAGTACCACAGTGGTTTCTTCCCTTTTTTGTTTTTGCTAACAAGCCGAATGCAATTGCCTGTGGCCTTCAATAATGCTTCCTTTAAATAATCCCATTTCTCCTGGACTCCCTTTAAACTCCTCCAGTCTGATAATGACTCCTTCACACAAAATCTCATTTTAGAAAAATCAGATTTTTTTAAAGTCTAAGGCTAGGGTTAGACGAAAGCATTTTTCCCCGCGAACGTGAAAAAGTGCGTCCGAACGCATTGACGTATTTTTTCACTGAATGCGCAAGAACGGGCAGACGACGCGCATTTTCGGCCGTGATTTTGTACGGATCGTCAATAAAACTCTTTTTGCGTCTGGACGTTATGTAGGCTGGACATTAGCAGTGTCTGACATCTCCTAATCATGCAAACACGCCGCTATGCCGCAGCTGCGCACTCAGTACGTCAGTACCAGCGGTTCAGCGTTCTCAAAAAAATGCGTTCAAATTCCACTTGCGTTGCGCGGCCGGACTTTTGTGCGGCCGTACATCGTATATTGGCTGTCATTGCCCGTCATCTGCTGCTAGTGCGGCCGTAATTATGTGCGCCAGAACGCACGTTAAAAGTGCGGTGGTCTGACCCCAGTCAAAAACTTTTGTTTTTGTGTGGTGCGGCTCCATCCCTGTTCTTATATTAAACCATACTGACTGGTGATCGCTAGATCCCAAATTTTCACCTACAACAACGTCTGATACCAAACCTCCATTTGTGAGTATTAAATCCAATATGGCCTCTTTACGGGTCGGCTCCTCAACTACTTGTGTTAGAGATAATCCCAGTAGGGAGTTTAGAATATTTGTACTCCTGGTGCACCCAGCTATTTTGGTTTTCCAGTTCACATCAGGAAGATTAAAGTCCCCCATGATAATAACTTCCCCCTTCATTGCCATTTTGGCTATTTCCTCAAACAGCAGATTATCTAGCTCTTCTACTTGTCCAGGGGGTCTATAGATCACACCTACACGAGCTACTGTATGATTGCCAAATGTTAGCGTAACCCAAACTGACTATGTTCACCTCGCTCACTTTTATTTGGTTCGTTTTTATGTTGTTTTTCACATACAGGGCCACTCCTCCTCCTTTCCTACCTTCTCTGTCTTTTCTATATAAAGAGTACCCCGTTATTGTTATGTCCCAGTTATTTTTCTCACTGAACCATGTCTCAGTAACCGCCACTAAATCTACTTTTTCAGCTGCTATCATTGCTTCCAGTTCATTGATTTTATTGACTAAACTGCGAGCATTTATAGACACGACTCTGAGCTCGTCATTTTTTACACCGCATGTTGCTTGCACCCTCCGATTTAGTTTTGGGGGACCATCGGGCAGAAATGAACACTTCTCAGAAGCACAGGTGTTGTTTGATACATCTTCAGGAGACACCACACCCTCAGTCTACAGACAATGTATCAAATTCATCAGACCAGACTAGTTAAAAGCACATGTTATTTCCAAACACTAATTAACACCTGTTGTTTACGCCGTTTGAGAACACAGGTCATTTAGAGGTGAGAATCTTTGAACGTAGACATTATTTTTTAATTCAATATCTAATAAACCGTTGCTTACAATATTCTGCAGTATAGAGTCTCTTTATTTCTAGATTTTTTAGTATTTTTTAAGCATTTTTTTATACTTTTTTCAAATTATATTTGTTTTGCGAACTCGAACCGAACACGCCAAAAAGTTTGAAGTTCACGAACTTGCGAACGGCCAAAGTTCGAATCGAACTCCGAACTGATCGAACCGAACAGCTCATCCCTACTTCCAAGGCACACGCATCAAAAAAAAAGTAGTCCAATCAGTAAAATAGGGGGACAAAACATTTTTTAATATACATAAACGAGAAAAGTAGAGGGATTTAGATAGATTGGGGGACTGGGCACTTAAATGGCAGATGAAATTTAATGTAGATAAATGCAAAGATATGCACTTTGGAGTGAAGAACACACAAGCAACTTATACCCTAAATGGTACGGAGTTAGGGAAATCCAAGCAGGAGAAAAGATTTGGGAATAATCATAAACTTCAAACTAAGTAACAATGTGCAATGTCAAACAGCATCCGCCAAGGCCATCAAAGTATTGGCATGCATTAAAAGGGGAGTTCACTCTCGGGATGAAAACATAATTTTGCCTCTGTATAAATCAATGGTCAGACCGCACCTTGAATATGCCGTGTTATTTTGGGCACCTGTCTTAAAAAACGATATTATAGCGCTAGAAAAAGTGCAGAGATGGGCTACTAAATTAATAAGGGGAATGGAAGGGTTAATGAAGGAAAAGGAATCCTCAGACCACCATGTGCTAACCTATAAGAAGGACCCTATAAGTAGTTAAATAACACCCCATGAATTATAATATTAATAGATAAATTAAGGTTTAAATATAAGAAATAGTTTTAAGATAAATTGATAATCAGTAGTATTATAGGATTAAGTTTCACTTCCCAATATGTTTGTAAATGTCTCTGGAATGAAGAAATGTTGATGTCTCAAGAAATGCTGATGGCTAGCATGTCTCAAGAGATAGCATGTCTCAAGAGATCATATGTCTTAGGCCACGGGACTGTCCAGAAATGTGTCACCAGACCTGTATTGAAACTGGCCAATGAACTATGTTATGTTTTGAAATGTTAACCAATGAAATAAAAAGACAACGCCTTGACACAGGTATAAATATGTGTCAAGAACCGTTGGAAGGCAGAGAGAGATGCCAGACTAAAATACATGCCTTGTGTGTTTTCTTAACGGATTTCTCTCTCCCTGCGCAGAAGGAGAGTTAACTCAAGGTGTGCCTAAGACAGGGTCTTAGGGGTTAAAGGACGGACAATTGGAGACCATTATTCTCTTCAATCTGGAGGCACTGCCGACATGAACGGTCACCCCTCGTCCTGGTGAGTATATTGTCTTGTCTGGACGAGGGCAATGACAGCGTTTATCTCGAACTAAAGTTAGTTGTCCATGTCCTATAGTGTATCAGGGATACAAATTAAAAGAAAACGTTGCCAGGGGCCGTTTATTTAAAGAAGGAGTAAGGTCAGGGACCACACTCAATAGAAGGGACATTATATGTCCAATTGATCACACCTTGCGTTAACCCTCATAAAATGTATAGAGTGTAAGAATAATAGCGTATAAGAATATTAGAGTGTTAAGATTCACTGTTGAACGATCTGTAAGGTAAGACAGACGTCCATCAGTTGTGATAATAGAGTAAATTATATAAGTTGTAGAGGTATAAGTTAAAGTGCCGAGTGGTCTGTAAGGTAAGACGGACGCTCGTCATTCCTGTATTACCGGTTTAATTATATGTATATATATATATTGTTAAAGTATATATTATTATACAGTGATAAGTTAATTGGGTGGCAGGAAAATCTGTAAGGTAGGGCAGACTTTTTGCCCCATTGTATACTGATGGTACTGTGTATATATATATATGTATATATAAGAGCTGACTGGTTGGACATTGTTTGCTGTGAGGTGCATGTTGTATTGGGCAGAGGTGTTTGTTGGCCATTTGTGTGTTAGTTGCTGACTGATGGGGTGGATGATGTTGGTCATGGATGCGGTTGCTAGCCGGAGATGCATATATTGTGAGGCTGGTTTTTATATACTATTGGATTGTGGTTTATAAATTTTTGTTTATGATATAAAGGAATTATATAACTACAAAATAAAAAGCAAAAGATTAGAAGTTTGATTCTCGAGATTAGGGGAGGATTCACTAAATAAGTTTTTATTACTTATCCTTAAATTAGCTCATCTTTTGTTGATCCATGTAGCATAGAGATATATATATATATATATATATAGTAAGATTTAAGTTGTTTTTCTTTTCGAGCACTGTGAAGAGCCTCTCTTTTTTCTTTCTTTCTCTATTTTACCTGCCTGATTGTTCAATTGTACAACTAGCCATGGGTATTCAAAGTAGCAAGGTTAAAGAATATCCTTACCGAAAATAGGAGAGTTTTGTAAAGATTATGTAGCACGAGTAGGGGGCACAGATTGCTATTTAATTAACCCATGGATAGATAATCTGGCGGGATGGACAGAAGCAGTGGGAGTTGTGATCCTTTTCTCAGACAGGGAGACCACAGCCCATTCTATATGGATATAGTGAAAGGATTATGTCTCGACGACACCGAGGCATGGCCCTATTATCAGGGAGACCCTCAGTGGGACATGCAGTATATGAAATTGGGGAGGGGGGGACAATGATTAATGGTGAAACAATGTAGAAGAGGACCCCATTGTCCTCTGACAGTGCCAGACTGCATAAAATAGAACAGAGTATACCACGGAATAAACAAGAATACCTCGTGTCAGCTGGGAACCACGACTCCCTCCGTCTTATAGACAATCCATATATCCGTCCCTTTACTGATACAGAGGTCTTGGGTGCGGTAGGGGCAATGGAGGATTTGAAACCTTCGGCCCCATCCACATCCAAAGAGGGGAAAAAAAAAAAAAAAAGAGGAAGCAAAGAAAAAAAAAGAAAAGAAAAAAAAAGAGGAAGTAAAAGAGAAAAAAAAGGAAAAAAGAAAAAAGCAGAAGAATATATACTGGCTTTCGTTATTATGGCCACTCGTATATAACAAAGGATCGCCATTAATAAGCCTTAAGATATGAGAATAACACCAACAAAACCCATTTTCCATTTATGACCGTGGGGAATAAGTTACTTAAAAAGGCGATAGAAATAGAGGATATTAATAAGATTTTAAAACACTGTCCAAAACCAAGAGAAGCCCCATTAGGAGCTATTACATATTTAAAAAAGGCGTGTAATGGTCGCAATTTTACACAGGAAGATATGAAACTTATAATATTAACGGGGTATCTACCAAAACTTTTTCCACCTGCCCTTTAGCACTCACCACCCCTCATGGTAAACCACTACTGCATCATGCGTTTACAATCATAGAAGACTGTCCGATTAGTCTACTAGGTAGGGATCTCTTAGGGAAATTAGAGGTCACATATACTCACGACTGGGGGGGTTAATTGTTGACTCGCCATCCTTACCCTTTTTTCTTGATAAACACCATTTTTTAATGACTATTGAAACGCTCCCCACTGAACTCCAAGGCTTAGACAAACTGTGGTCCAAAGGCCCTTATGACATTGGACTGGTTAGCTGCTATCCATATAAAGCCAGGCTACATGACAATTGTAACCCTGTGTATCAAAGGCAGTATCCTTTGTCCAAAGAGAAAGGAGGACGGATTGCGCCCCATGATTGACCAATTCCTACGCGACGGTATTTTATAACCAGTAGTGTCCCCATACAGCACCCCAATCAACCCTGTGAACAAAGCTGACGGGACTGTCAGGTTCGTTCAAGACTTGCGCGCAGTTAATTCCCTAGTGATTCTAATTGCGCCAATTGTCCCAGATGTCACGTCACTTCTGTCATCAATATCAGCGACACATACACATTTTTCTGTAATTGACCTGAAGAATGCTTTTTTTAGCATCCCTGTACACCCTGACAGGGCACTACTTTTTGCATTTTCATTCGAAGGCACACAGCTTACATGGAAAAGGTTATCTCAGGGGTACGTTGACGCCCCGGTGGTCTACAGTATTGTACTGCAGGCCACTCTGAAATTCTGGCAACCCAGCCATGGTTCTGTCCTGCTGCAATACGTGGATGATCTCCTCGTATGCAGTCCATCAGAGGAGGCCTGCCGGGAGGATGGTAAATCACTTCTTAGTTGGTTACAGGAATGTGGGCACAAGGTTTCCCTTAAAAAAATGCAGTGGTGTCAAACGCAAGTTGAATATTTAGGGTTTGTTCTCAGACAGGGGGAACGGAGCATCAGTCAGAAGAGAGTCCAGTCTGTCACGGGCCTGGTCAACCCGAAAACTAAGAAGGACATGCTGTCATTCTTAGGCATGATAAACTATTGCAGACAGTGGATCCCTGACTGCTCCTACTACGATAACATTCTGAGACAAGCCACCCTGTTGGGTCAATCCAATGTGATAACGTGGTCTAATGAAATGTTAAATGCTTTTAAGGTTCTCAGGAATGCAATGATGATAATAAGCCCCACGCTAGGCCTCCCTGATTATGTACTTTCATTTTATCTGTTTGCAAGGGACAATTGTAAAACCATGGCCGTGGTACTGACGCAAGAACATGGGGGCCGGTTGCGCCCCATAGCATTTTTTTTCAAAGATTCTGCCAGTAACGGTACAGGGATGCCGGCCTGTTTGCGTGCCCTGGCAGCATGTGCAATGGCCGTTAGTATGGCAAGCCAATACACATTAGGGTACGAAACTCACCTACACACAACCATGATGTTTTATCTTTACTTAAGGGCATACATACACAGCACATGTCATCACAGCGCTTTAGTGGATATGAAGTCACACTGCTAAGCAACCCTGCACTGCACATAGAATACAGTTCAAGTGTCTCTGGTCCAGCACCAATCCTAAACGCTTTACTGGGTCTTAAGAATCCCTCAGATACCATCCCACTCGAACATGATTGTGCTCTCTCCATTGAGTCTGAAACTGCACCCCGCCCTGATCTCATGTCAACACCTGTTCCGGACGCAGATGTCGTCTTTGTTGACGGCTCCTGTACCCGCCCCAATGACAACACTTATCATGCAGGCTATGCAGTGGTTCAACTCCCTGACACTGTTCTAGAATCAGGGCCTGTACCCTACCAGTCTGCCCAGGCAGCAGAACTGATTGCATTAACCACGAGCATGCAGGCTCTATGCGGGTAGACCTGTCACGATATACACTGACTCCAAATATGCTTATGGTGTGGTCCATGACCATGGGACGATATGGGAAAAGAGGGGATTTGTGGCCGCAGATGGCAAGAAGATTTCCATTCGACCCTGGTCACGGACCTCCTAGCAAGCATTCTTATGCCCTCTCAGATAGCGGTGTTACATTGTAGAGCACACACCAGAGCCTCAGATCCTATTGCAAAAGGGAATCATCTGGCTGACCAAGCAGCTAAACGAGCAGCACAACAGGACATAGCTAAACTAGTAATGCCGGGTTTTGCGACTCCCACAATGGATAGGGACCAATTATTTTGTACCTTACAAAAATATGCAACCACAGAAGAGCTAAAGAATTGGAAATGGTACTCCCATCATTCTGGCTGAAATCAGAATGGCGGTTAATAGGAACACAGGCTACTCCCCCTTCGAGATACTTATGGGCAGACCCTTTCCATTACCATGGTCTACAGGTAGGCTAACAGTGGAGACAGGGGACTTAGAGCAGATAAGGGATGAATATGTTAGGCAGCTGATCTCAACCCTCGAGACAACCAGAGACGAAGTTATATTTAAATCTCCCTTTCTTTCAGACAAAATCTACCCACCTATTTAATCCAGGAGACAAGGTGCTGGTAAAGCGGCTACAGAAAGAAAAAGACCAGAGGATTTCGCCTATGGACCAGAGACCATGGTGGTAGCCGTAACCCGCACAGCTATACTGACAGAGGACAGCCCAGTCTGGATTCAACAAGGGACCCTCTCGAGTCAAGCGGATTCAACAAGGGACCTCTCGAGTCAAGCGGATTCAACAAGGGACCCTCTCGAGTCAAGCGCGATTCAACAAGAGACCCTCTAGAGTCAAGCGGATTCAACAAAGGACTCAACAAGAGACACTCACGAGGGCAGATAGCCCTGGTTTCCAACAAGGAGAAGATGACAACCAAGGATCCTTTTCGAAGAGTATGGAGACGCATGTGGGGGAAGAAAAAGACTGAAATAATGTTACCCCCCCCTTCGGAACATATGTCACAACCCCTATTGTCCACACCCCCTACCAGAAAGAACCCCACCCCAACCCATCACTGTCTGGCCACTGTTGTTTTTTTTTTATTGTCCACCATTACTGCAGTATGATACTGTACAAGGCAACTGTATATATATGTGTAACCGATGAGTACTGGGACATAATTGTGATTATTGGGCGCGCAGTGGAGTGGGACACGGGCAATATGGGATATGGTACTCTGATGCAGTAGTTAAAAGATGGGGATAATCACATCTAGGCACCGTACCTTTTAATATTCCGCAAGATGTAGAAGAAGGTTTTCTTAGTTTATATACTAACACCACTGATAGCCAGAGTTTATGTGAATATTGGAAGAATAGCTACCCCATACTAACACGCCTCCCACAACCAGGAGAAGGGATACATGTTTACCCAGGGAACTATACCTGCTATAGGTCAGCAGAAAAAGGTAGGAACCTCACCTTCTTCCCGAGGGTTATTGTGCCAATTATAGCAATATCAACAGTATTAAGTTACAGAATCAAGTTTTTCTGATTGGGGATCTCTACTGGATATGTGGAGACCTCAAGATTAGGGCGCGTCTGCCCCTTCAATGGTCAGGTGAATGTGCCTAGCTAAGGCCATAATGGGATTTCATATTGTTTCGGATCCTGAGGAAATTCCAAATATTAGCTCACGTCGCAGGAAAAGGGAAGTCCCAAGCCCACAAGGTAGTCTTGATCCGCATGTCTATATTGATGCTATAGGGTACCAAGAGGGGTCCCTGATGAATTTAAAGCAAGGGATCAGGTAAAGGCAGGGTTTGAGTCATTCCTAGCACCTCTTGTTACTATTAATAAGAATGTAGATTGGATTAACTATTTATATTATAACCAGCAGAGATTTGTTAATTATACTCGCGAAGCTTTACAGGGTCTCGCTCCCCAACCCATACTAACTTACAGTAGATAGATGAAACAAAGAAAGAATCAAATAGTATGATCATACTATGATTCTAAGAGGGGATTGAAGGAAAAGGAATCCTCAGACCACCATGTGCTAACCTATAAGAAGGACCCTATAAGTAGTTAAATAACACCCCATGAATTATAATATTAATAGATAAATTAAGGTTTAAATATAAGAAATAGTTTTAAGATAAATTGATAATCAGTAGTATTATAGGATTAAGTTTCACTTCCCAATATGTTTGTAAATGTCTCTGGAATGAAGAAATGTTGATGTCTCAAGAAATGCTGATGGCTAGCATGTCTCAAGAGATAGCATGTCTCAAGAGATCACATGTCTTAGGCCACGGGACGGTCCAGAAATGTGTCACCAGACCTGTATTGAAACTGGCCAATGAACTATGTTATGTTTTGAAATGTTAACCAATGAAATAAAAAGACAACGCCTTGACACAGGTATAAATATGTGTCAAGAACCGTTGGAAGGCAGAGAGAGATGCCAGACTAAAATACATGCCTCGTGTGTTTTCTTAACGGATTTCTCTCTCCCTGCGCAGAAGGAGAGTTAACTCAAGGTGTGCCTAAGACAGGGTCTTAGGGGTTAAAGGACGGACAATTGGAGACCATTATTCTCTTCAGTTAAGTTATGAGGAAAGACTAACAAGCATAAATCTGATTAGTTTAGAGAAACGGCACCTTAGAGGGGATCTGATAACCTTATATAAATATATATGGGGCCATTATCAACCATTGTCTGATAACCTATTCATTAACAGGACGATACACAGGACACGGGGTCATCCATTTAGACTGGAAGAAAATTCAGCCTAAAGCATAGGAAGGGTTATTTTACGGTGAGAACAAGAAAGCTGTGGAATTCTCTGCCTGTTGAGGTGGTTGGGTCAGAGACTGTACAGACTTTTAAAAAGAGACTGGATGACTTCCTGCAGACACAGAATATTAAGGGTTATAATATTTAATATGTGGGTAAAAGCTTCATGATCCAAGGAGAAAGGAATTTTTTCCCAGTATGTTGCATATTGGCGAGCATTTCAGACTGTGTTTTTTGCCTTCTTTTGGATCAACAGCAGTAGGTGATGTGGGAGAGGCTGAACCCGATGGACGCATGTCTTTTTTCAGCCTATGCAACTATGTAACTATGTATTGGTGATCGCATGCTAACCTGGTTTCAATCATATGTATCCGACCAATGGCAATATGTGTCCATTTCTGGCAGCTCGTCCCTCCCCCTCCCAGTCACTTGCGGTGTACCCCAAGGCTCAATACTCAGCCCCCTGCTATTTACAATATTCATAAATGATCTGCCTAACATCTGCAAAGCCTCAACTTTACACATGTACGCAGACGACACCGTAATCTATACCAGCAAACCAAATGTCCCACAACTGAAGGCTGTGCTGCAAGAACAATTCACAGAGTTAGAAAAGTCGATCATACACAACAAACTTTTTTTAAATACTGACAAAATGGGAACAATGCTCTTTGGAACAGCACCTAAATTACATAAATTGCAAAATCCCCATCTATGGCCCCTATTACACTCCTCGCGCATCGGTTTTGAGCGCACGCAAATGCGCATTTGCGCGAGGACAAAACCATTTGCGCAGAACGTCATATTTCGACGTTCGCGCAAATGATGAGCGTAAGGGTCTACCGCAATTGACCCTGCGCGAGCGCAAGTCCGTGCACGCATCCTATACTTAACATTGACAGCGCAAATGCGCTCGTGCGCTGGTACGCGGATGGTATTACAATCTTTGCGCAACAAAAGTTTGCGCACATTTTCGTAACGTCTTTGAAAAGCAGGTGGTAACTGTAAATTTGATCCTGGCCGAAACGAAATACACCAGCACAAAAAAAAACAATACAGCACAGTGCAGTTACACATTCTACACATACCCAAACAATAAAATTAATAAATTGTGTTATTTATTTTTTTGCTGCAGCATATATACTCCGATTGACTGACAGGCGCAAAAACCTAACCTTAGAAAATGGTGGTTCTCAATTCTGATTGACTGAATACCGTGAAAAAACAGTCTGCACGCCGATTCCTGCACGCAACGTTCATTTGGGAACGGCTTTGCGCGTCGGATTTGCGCACGAAAAATCTTGAAGGAAGAAAAAATGCGCTCTGATCGTAATACCGCGTTAATTTGTGCGCAAAACGTTTATTTCTGTGCGCAAAAAAAATTGCGCTGCGCTAGCGCATTTGCGCGAAGAGTGTAATAGGGGCCTATGTGTGGGGACAAAATCAAATGACACGCTGACCACAGTCACTTCTCTCAAATATCTAGGTATGTGGTTAGACCCAAATCTATCCTTTGGCCCCCACATCGAAAAACTCTCATCTAAAATTTACCCCAAACTAGATGCCCTGTACAGAAACAAATCCTGCCTGAACCCCACGGTAAGAAAGCAAATTGTACAACAAATGCTTATGCCGGCTATTGATTACGGAGATGTAGTGTATGCAACGGTCCCGCAAACACACCTTCAGAAACTTACCACATTGTATAACTCATTCTGCCGCTTTGCTCTACAATGTAACTACATGACCCACCATTGTGACATGTTTAAAGAGCTAAACTGGCCGTCACTGGAGTCTAAACGCACCCTTCACTTTTCCAACTTAACGTTTAAGAGCTTTTCTGGGAAGCTGCCACCCTATCTGAATAGACTGCAGTTCCCTCATCCTATTACCTCCGATCCAGGACCAGCACCTTACTTGCAATACCACAATACAAAAAGACAGTGGCTCGGTCCTCATTTTCCTACAGAGCACCGCAGGTATGGAATAACCTCCCAGATGCCATCAAATCTTCCCCCAGTCTAAAGTCACTCAAGAGCTCTCTATTAACATACCTCAATATGGCATGCGCATGTAAACATGTAACATAATGACTATTTCCTACATATTTATTTTATTAATCTGCATATTTGTGTTTTTTTAATATCTTGCATTGTATTACTTTGTATTTCTGTAACGACTGTAACATTTTAATGTTCTTGAACCCAGGACATACTTGAAAACGAGAGAAATCTCAATGTATCCTTCCTGGTAAAATACTTTATAAATAAATAAATAAATAAACATCACATAGATCCACATTACACATCAAAGCTCTTAGAAAAACTAGTCTTCAACCGCCTCTCCCTCTTCCTGTCCTCCAATTCCCTACTTGACCCCCTGCAATCTGGCTTCCGTCACCCTTCACTCAACTGAAACTGCCCTCACCAAAGTCACCAACGACCTCCTAACTGCTAAAAAACACGGCCACTATTCTATTCTCACCCTGCTTGTCCTCTCGGCTGCTTTTGACACTGTTGACCACCCCCTCCTTCTACAGACCCTCAACTCTCTGGGTCTCAGTGACACTGCACTTGCTTGGGTTGACTCCTATTTATCCAACAGGTCCTTCTGTGTGTCCTTTGCTGGTAACTCCTCCTCTTCATTGCCTCTATCTGTTGGTGTACCTCAAGGCTCTGTCCTTGGTCCTCTGCTCTTTGACATCTACACCTCCTCCCTGGGCAAAATCATAAACAGCTTTGGCTTTAATTACCACCTCTACGCTGATGACACTCAGATCTACCTCTCTACCCCTGATCTCTCTCCCCCTGTCCTTTCAAAGTCAGTGACTGTTTATCTTGGCATCTCCTCCTGGATGGCCTCCCACCACCTAAAGATCAACATGTCAAAGACTGAGCTCCTACTTATTCCTCCCTCCAATGCCTCCCCACCTCCTGACTTCTCTATCACGGTGGAGGGTATCACCATCTCCCCATCAAACCAAGTTCGCTGTCTTGGAGTTACACTTGACTCTGCTCTTTCCTTCATCCCCCACATCCAGTCTCTCTCCTCCTCCTGCCGATACCAACTGCGTAATATTTCCAGAATTCGGCCATTTCTTACTGCTGTCACCACAAAACAACTCATACACGCCCTGGTAATCTCCCGACTCGACTATTGCAATAATCTCTTATCTGGCCTCCCTGTCTCGCCTCTCCCCCTACAATCCATCCTGAACGCCTCCGCCAGGCTAATTCACCTCACCCGCGCGCTTTGTCTCTGCCGCTCCCCTCTGCGAGTCCCTTCACTGGCTCCCCATCCACTGCAGAATTAAGTTCAAAATCCTTATCCTTACCTACAAAACCCTCACTAACTCAGCGCCCCACTACCTGTCCTCACTAATCACCAAATACACCCCAGCCCGCTCCCTAAGGTCAAACAGCGACCTGCGCCTAGCTTCTCCCGCGCATCACCTCTTCCCATGATAGACTGCAGGATTTCTCACGCGCAGCCCCCACTCTCTGGAACGCTCTCCCTCGTACTGTCAGACTTTCCCCTAACTTCTCTTCCTTCAAACGCTCCCTTAAAACGTTCCTATTAAGGGAAGCCTACCACCCAACTCACTGACACAACCATCAATCACTCTCACCTTACAGTCCTCTCCTCCTGTTTCCAACCCCAACCCTCCTAGATTGTGAGTTCCTACGGGAATAGGGCCCTCATCTCCTCCTGTACTGTTTGTCAAATGTTGTTCAATGTATTGTAACCCTGTCTATACTGTGCTTATTGTACAGCGCTGCGGAATATGCTGGCGCTTTATAAATAAAGAATAATAAATAATTACACATAATCACATGCACAGCTATACATTCCTGAACAGCACACATCACTACTCGTTAATACACCTTACACATACAGGGTTATTCAAAGAGCTCCGAATTGCTTGAGAAAGGTAACCGAACGCTGAAAATAAGCTTTCGGTTACCTTTCCTGGCCATTCGGCTATCCAGAGAGCAGGCAATTCGCCAAATCCTAGCGAATTGCCTGCACATACGGTGCCTGTTCGGTGCCTGTTCGAGGGCAGTGAAAACCCCATGAAAAGCACTGCTTCGGCTATTCAGACAACACAAACCAGCAGTGAAAGGTTCCCCTAATGCTCTGCCATTCGGTGGCTTCATGCGGCAAATTTATTCAGGAGAATCCCATAGGCTTCAATGTTAAAAATATTCCCGTTTTAATTCAATATCTAATAAACTGTTCATTATAAAATTCTGCAGTAAAGAGTCTCTTTATTTATAGATTTTTAGGGTATTTTAAGCATTTTTCTTAATTTTTTTTTAAAAGTCCGATTTTTTTTTTTCAAGTTTTCTTCTTTTTTTCTGTAACAGCCCTCTTTATTATCATTCCCTGGACCTCATATGTAAATTTCAGACATTTTCACTAAGTAGTTTGTTTGCAAACAGCGTTTCACTTTCACACTTTTTTGCTAATTTATTCACTGCCTCTTCTGCTGTGTGGACGGCTGCGATCTGCTCCTGTTCGGGTTTTTCTGTGGTTTTTGGCAGGTTAATCCAGATGTTTTTAAGGGTTTTCGGCGTGCATTCGCTGGGTTTTGCGGTGAGTTTTCGTCGGGTTTGCGGCAGCTTTTCCCTGCAATTCGGGGACCCTGTGGTGCTTGCTGAATACACCCTAGGGTCACCGAAATGGGATCTGCAAAAGGAACTGAATTGAAGAGAACGAAAAGTCAACGAACGTGCGGTGACTTTTCGAATCTCTTTGAATAACCCTGATAGTCACACATACACACATACTTGTCACAACCCCTATCCTACCCCCCTATTGTATACATTTTGTCCCCCAAGCCCGTGTATTCCCCATTGTACTTGTGTATCACCATTTGTCATGGAGGGTGCAGGGAGAGGAGATGGAGGGAGGAGGGGTGGTGAGGAGCAGCGTGAGGTGAGGAGAGGTAGAGAGTTGGCAGGGCGTAGGAGTCAGGATGGCAGTAGGAGCAGAGAGGGTAGGAGTACTGCCAGGGCCGTGAGTCCTGAGAGTGAGGAGAGTGATGCTAGGTCAGGCCCAACTAGCCAAGGGACAGGTGTTGCGCTAGGGACAGGACAGGAAGTCAGAGAGCAGACACACTCCAGGACACAGGTGTCAGAGGGGGCCTCATCCGAGCATATACGCAAAGTCCGCTATACGCTTGAGGAAAAAAACGAGTTAGTAGCGGTATACATGGCAAGGGCACAGCGGCTGGATGACAAGGCGACCACTGGACAGCACCGTCAGAGGCTGTGGAGGGAGATTCGAGGAGCTGTGTGTGCGCTGGGGAGTAGGGATGAGTCGAACACCCCCCGAGTTCGGTTTGGGCCCGAACCCGAACTTCCCATATGTTCGGGTCCAAACCCGAACTCGAACTCCATGCAAGTCAATGGGGCTGAAAATTCAGTTTTTAGAGTGCCCTCCAAGAGGGCATATATGCTAGATATTTGCCATAAAAGGTGTATGGGGGTCCGGGTAGTGCCCTGGGGGACAGGAAACAAGGACAAAAAGTAAATAAAAAAAAAGTTTTTAAAGGGGCAGTGAGTTTTCCATAAAATAAGGGTTAAAAATAAAAATGAAAAATTCCTTCAAATATCGTGCCTAGGAGGTCCCCATAACCTGCCCGTGAAGTGGCGGATTTCTAGGATGTATAGCAACACTTAAAAACCAAAAAATGACGTTTCAAATGACGGTAAATGCTTTTCCTTTAATCTATCCATAAACAACTGCTTGGGGCGGCAGTCTGTATGAAAAGAGGAGACATTTTCGGACACGCAGAAAAAGTTTACTGATTTTTTTGGCTAACTTATTGTGAAACTTATGCAGGCTTTGGATGAAAGTAACAATAGGTGCTTCAAAATTGGTCCTTTAGCATCCCCAACAGTGCCGTCACTCCGTAACCCCTCTGAGGATATGAATCTGATACAGGCGTCAGTGGCAGTGCACCCTTATATTGTGCTTTTGGTACCAGGCCTGCAAGTACTATCATACAGTAGCCCCTTTGTGGTATTGTGAAAGAATGCAGGGGTGAACCTTGCGGTCCTATATTAAAAAGATATGCATCTGGTTAAGGCGTCAGTGCACCCAGATATTCTGCCTTTGGTGCAAGACTGCCAGGCCAGCAAGTGTCATCATACAGTAACCCCTCTGTGGTATTGTGGAAGAATGCAGGGGTGAACCTTGCGGTCGAATATTGAAAAGTTTTTTATCTGGTAATGGGCGTCAGTGCACCCAGATATTGTGCCTTTGGTGCCAGGCCAGCAAGTATCATCATACAGTAACCCCTCTGTAGTATTGTGGAAGAATGCAGGGGTGGACCATGTGGTCCTATATTAAAAAGATATGATTCTGGTCAAGGTGTCAGTGCACCCAGATATTGTGCCTTTCATGGCAGCTAGTGCCTTCACACCGTAACCCTTTTGTGGTATTGTGGAAGAGTGCAGGGTTGGACCCTGCGGTTCAAAAAATTAAAATGATATAAATCTGGCACAGGCGTCAGTGCAGCCAAATATTGCGCCTTTCATGGCAGCAAGTGCATTCACACCGTAACCCTTTTGTGGTATTGTGGAAGAGTTCATTGCTGGAGGTTTTGTGAATGCAGAAGACATCCCCGATCTATTCCGTTACGTCAGCATCAGGGGATTGATAGCTGCTGATCCAGGACTGATTCATTTTTATAAATGTCAGCCGGTCTACAGAGTCGGTGGATAGACGCACTCTTTTGTCTGTGACAAAACCTCCAGCGGCACTGAACGTCCTTTCAGAAAGCACGCTGGATGAAGGGCAACCTAGTAGCTGCATAGCATATTGGCTAAATTCTGGCCAGTGATCCAATCTCAACACCCAGTAAGCCAGTGGATCATCTGCTGGAAAGGCATCCAGGTCTGCCCTTGCCCCTAAGTAGTCCTGCACCATATGGTGAAGACGCTGGCAATGGGTGCCTACATTTGACATCCCTGGGTGCCGTGGACTAAAAAAAATTAAAAATGCATCAGTCAAGCGGCCCTGGCCTTCACCACTATTCCTCTGATCATCCGCAGCCTCAGAAGCACTTGTGTCAGCACTTGGTAATCTACCAGTGCCTGGAAAGGTGTTACACAAGTGTCGCTTTAGAGTGTCCTCAAGTTTTTTCATCCTGTGCTCCCTCTGTGCGGGCAGGATGAGCTCTGCAACTTTACCTTTGTATCATGGATCAAGAAGGGTTGCCAACCAGTAATGATCCCTCTCCTTGATAGCACGAATCCTGGGGTCCTTTAGCAGGCTTTGCATTATTAGGGAGCCCATGCAGCGTAGGTTGGAGGTGGCATTAACTTCCGAGTCTTCCTGGTCAATGAGGATGACCGTATCGTGCACTTCCTCCTCCCAGCCACGCACTAGCCCTTGTGTTTCTGGGCACACAAAACCCTCCCTTGAGGAATCCCCACCTTCAATTCCCCCACTACTTAAATATTCCTCCTCTTCCTCCTCCTGTCTGATCTGAGTAGGACCCGCTGGAATGCTGTCTGCGGAAAGACTGGGGCCTTGAGAGCTAGGCAAGGCCTCCTCTTTGCTGTGCCTCCTCCTCCCCCTCTTCCTCACTTAATTCCTCTGTTCGATCAGGCACCCAGGTGGAGTCAGTGACCCCATCATCATTGTCATCATCACCCCATATCTCCTCGTCACTGGAGCCAACTTGGCAGTATGCTGCAGCTGCTGGGGCAACATGAGTGCCAGTTATTTGTGTGTCATCACTGGCACCCCCTTCCTCTAGGTTGATTATACTCCCTTCCTCAACCTCAGAGATTGAATCAGAGCACTGTACTTGCTGCGCATCCTCAAGCAGCATGTCACTGTCATTGTAGTCAAACAATTCAGCTGACTCCTCCGTGTGTGATAGCGAGACTACGGCAGGAGTAGCTGTGGACATGGAGGCTGCATTAGATGCTTTGGCAGCTGAGGTGGACTGTAAAGCACTACAAGCCTGGCTGGCAGAGGACTCAGATGATGAGGATGGCCTGGTTAGCCAATCCATCAAATCCTCTGTATGTTGCTGCTGCTTAAGACGGCCAGCACCAGTTTGAAAGGACAAGCGTGCCCCTGCAGAGGATGCACCACGTCCACCACGACCAGAGGCACAGCCTCCCGACACAGGGGCTGCTTGCCCTCTTATCTGTGTCTGAGAGCGTCTGCCTGTCCTTTTTGTTCTTTCAGACATGGTGAGTGATATATAGATTAATATATACAGAACTCTGATTCAACTCTGGTATAAAGATTAAAGATTTAAAGAACTCTGGTATAACTCAGTGAGACACCCTGATAGCTGGCAGCCAGTGTCAAGACACATATTACAAGTCTCAGACACCTCCTATAAATCAGTGAGACCCCCTGATGGGTGGCAGTGAGAAGCCACAGATTACAAATCTCAGAAACCTCCTATAAATCAGTGTGACCCCCTGATGGGTGGCAGTGAAACCTCTTATAAATCAGTGAGACCCCTTGATGGGTGGCAGTGAGAAGCCACAGATTACAAATCTCAGAAACCTCTTATAAATCAGTGAGATCAGTGAGATCAGTGGGTGGCAGCCAGTGAGAACACACGGATTATAACAATTCCCAAATATTTTGTAGAAATTAGTGAGCCCCAAAATACTTACTGGCAGTGACAAGACACAGAAGATCACCTCAATTCCCAAATGTTTTGTAGAAATTAGTGACCCCCAAAATACTGCGTGGTACTGGCTGTGTGACAAGAGACAGATCACCTCAATTCACAAATGTTTTAAATAAATTAGTGACCCCCAAAATACTGCGTGGTACTGGCTGTGTGACAAGACACAGATCACCTCAATTCACAAATGTTTTAAAGAAATTATTGACCCCAAAAAAAACTTGCTGGCACAGTGACAAGACACACATCACCTAAATTCCCTGATATTTTGTAGAAATGAAACCCCCCAGTAGCGTGGCAGACCGGCAGTAACAACACACAACAATCTCCTATGAAATCTCCTTTCAAATGCGTGGTGAATCGGCACGTGGAAACGTTATATAGTGTGCTGCGGGATTTAGCTCTGTGAGCCCATGATTGGGCAAAATTTTCCCAATCAGGACTCTGAGCGGTGATTGGCATACTGTTGAACCTGTGCCACCTGTCTTGCACCAGACCTGTGGTCAGGTGCAAGGCTGTAACCAATTACGAGCTTCAGGCCAGTGGGAAAGTGCATTATGGGCCATTGTGATGCATTGTGGTCGAACTTGCTCCGAACACCCGGAAATGTTTGGAGTTTGCAATCTAACTGAACAGGCTAAGTTCGGATCGAACTCCGAACTGTCCGAACCGAACAGCTCATCCCTACTGGGGAGGAACTGCTCCATGGAATCTATTAAGCACCGGTACCAGGACTGCAAGCGGGAGCTGAAGTCCAAGATGGCCAGGGAGCTGCATGGAGCGAGGCAGACTGGAGGTGGACCGCCGTATGTGTTTGTGTACGAACAGTGGGAGGAGCAGTGACCGGGCGGTTTGACACAAATCCGTCCTTTAGTGACCGCTGCTGTTTTTACGTTTCTTCACTGTTAGTGTTTAGGTCAAATTTTCCTCTTACTCATTTATTCAACCCACACATATTATACACCCTTTTTCCCGCAATTAAATGGACTTTCTAGAAATACCATTATTGCCATCATATCCAATAATTTACTATAAAAAAATATGAAATATGATGAAAAAATGGTAAAAACACACTTTTTCATAATTTAATCCCCAAAATCTACAACCACCAATAAAGACCCCAGCTAAATAGTTTCAAAATTTTGTCCCGAGAATAGAAATACCCAATTTTTACATGTTTTTGCTTTTTAACCCTTTCACTGCTGAGCCAGTTCACCTATGTGCGCTGCGCTCATTCTGACCATTTTGTGCTAATTATTTTGAGATGACAGCCTAGGTCCTATTTAATTAAACCCCCCCCAGACAAAAAAAACTTTAAATTTTTTTTTTTTTATTTATTTAATTTTTTTATTATTTTTTATTTATTTATTCATTTTTTTAATTTTTTTTTTAAACCAAACCTGGTCATGTTTGGTATGCCATGGATCAGGAGATAGGAGGATCCTTAGGATCCCCTTATCTCTACATGGCAGCTAGATGGTTAACTGGCCCACTGACATCCTCACACATATGGTGAGGTTGTCAGTGGGTGGGGGGGTACCTGGAGGCTTGGTTGACATCCAAGATGTCAGCCCCCCTCCAGGTTCGAATCGCGTTTTGGCGCCAATTAGCGCCGAAACGTGATTCGGCGGCGAAAAGGCTAATGCCATACAACGCTGAAAAGGGGAGACTCTCCCCTTTTCAGCGGTGCAAAAAGCATCTCCCTAGCTTCAATGGTTGGGGAGATAGAGGGATCCGAAGGAGCCCCCCCTCCCCTCCATTGATTTGCATGGGGACGCCTGCTGATGACATCACCACTCAGCGTGGCGACGTCATCAACATCGCCTGCCCATGTAAATCACATGGGCAGGCTTCCTCCCTGCCAGATCGCCGAGGGATCCAGCGAGGGAGGTAAGTATCGGTCGGGAGGGGGATTAGGCACCGCTGACGTACCCCGTACGTCCGCGGGTCTAAGGGAGACCCGTGGACAGGAGGTACAGGGTACGTCAGCGGTCCTTAAGGGGTTAAGGGAAAGGCTGACTGGCACTGGCGTGCAAGGTTTCCCCGGAGTAAACACCCAGCCAGGGATACAGGACACATCCCCCGACATTGAGGATAGCTTGCATCCAGACTATTACATGTGTCTAATGTGATTCTGATGTTTTGTACAGCCAAATATAGTATGCTGATGTTTGGACTACATATCCCATGATGCCCTGTCACCCAATTGCTACACAGTGCATCATGGGACTTGTACTCCAAATATATTTGAAGGTGCCAGGATGCCTGAAACTGAGAAATAGACACTAATGTGATGATGTAGTCCTGTTTGCAGGTGATATGAGGGAAATGCAAGCACAGAGTGGATATGACTGTGATTGAAAACGAGGTCAAAGATGTTGAGGCAAGACAGGGTTAAATGTGTATTTGGTTAGTGGGGGGGGATGCGTCTCATTCTTATTAGATATCAGTTGGGCCCTATACAACGTGTCTGATGCAGGGGTTGGAAAACCTGGCTCCCTGATGATTTGGGAACTACATAACCCATGATGCTCAGTCTCCCGTTAGGCTGATATCAAGATATCAGGGAGCCAAGTGTGCAGGTGTGAATCTACAGATCTCACATACCTCTCCCTGACATGTGTTAAAGGAAAGGCGTGCAGGTAGACACGGATTCACATTTCCTGGGTGAGAGGATTCATGGACTGCAGCAGGAGATGCGGGTCGGGCGCCACCAGTCTCAGAGAGGCATTAATGAGATGCGGCTACTGAGGGGGAAAATGTCAACAGGCCTGAACCGCCTGTGCATCATATTGGAGGCTATGTTGGAGCAGCAGCGCTCCAGAACACTGCCACCAGCACCCCAGGAACAGCCTCCAGCACCCCAGCCTCCAGCACTAGCCACCAGGCGCAGTACCCATCTAACAGCCAGCCAGCCCAGTGCCTCAGCCTCAACCTCTAGGGGGCAGCCACTGCGTGGTGCTAAGAAGCATAGGAGGAAGTGAGAGGTTTTTGTTTTGTCTTATCCTTTTTTGGTTTATGTTAATTTGTGTGACCAGTTGATGGCGTATTTCATTTATGCAGCTCTCTATACAAAGCTATATACTGTATGTTGCTTACACCATGTATTACAACTCCGCTGAGGCCTCTTATTAAAACATATCCTAGTTTTTGGATATTGCACCTGAGTTTCACCTTGCAGCTCCTACTTTCTGACACCTGTGTCCTCATCAATGTTTGCTAAATATTGTGTCACAACTGTACAACAGGTTATGTGTCCATGGTTAAGATAACAAGGATATGTATTATGTGCTATACTGCAATATGTCACATCACACTCTGACGTACAGTACATGGTGCTATGACATGATACACACATCATACATGTTGTATGGTGTGCATTTATCCTCTATGTTGTGATGCTAGATTTTACAGAGTGTCACATGTATTCTCATCATTACCACATCCTTCAAAACCTATCACCAGGATCATGCATGTGGATTTGTGCGAGACACACAGATGATGTACACGACAAATGTCTCTGGCACAAATCATGCACATGATTGGGGTCTGCTGCTCCCTCTTGATTATTCTCAATTATTGCATCACATCTACAGGATTGTGGCAATGCATATTGGTGACTGACAATGTACTAAGCAAAAAATGATTAGAGGTGTTTGTTCTTCATAAAATAAATGTATTTATCTCACAGGACATTTCTTGCAATGTCAGAAATGATTGTGCACAAAATCATATTTTTTTAAATGTCCACTAACGTATTATTAGGGATTGTAACATATTAATATCTTCAAAGTGATGATACTTCTTGACTTGTGTCGCCACCTGGAATGACACAAGGGTTCCTTGATGTTAACGTGATGCGTTCAATCCATCCGCTCACAGGCGACTGTCATCATATTTTAGGTTTGTGACTGGTGTCTATACCCAGTGGAATCTATATATGTCAAAATGATCCTTACATCATGCTGTTTTTGGTGTCCCATTGACAAACGTAAAGTTCTCCAACCGTACATAAGTTTCTCAATAAAAATTATTTATTAAATTAATTATTTGTTTTTTTATTGCTTATTTAAGAATGGGAAGTAGATTTACTAACAATAGAATGACAGTTCCTTTACTTGTTAATTATTTTTACATATTTTAAACACTTTTTTGGGTGAAGTTTTAGGTGTCGTAAGCTTTTGTAAAGAAACAAGGCTTTTTAACTCATACGTTTCAATGCAGCATATGAATCCACACACTGCCGTGCAGTACCTCTACAGTGGTAACCCCATAGGCTTCAATGTCGAAAATATTCCCGTTTTAATTCAATATCTAAAACTGTTGCTTAGTGTTAATATCTTGCATTTTACTATTTTGTATTTCTGTAACCACTCAATGTTCTTGAACCCAGGACATACTTGAAAACGAGAGAAATCTCAATGTATCCTTCCTGGTAAAATCCTTTATAAATAAAATAAATAAATAAATAATATTCTGCAGTAAAGAGTCTCTTTATTTGGATTTTTTTTTTGGATTTTTTTAACACCTTTTGAAATGTTTTTGATATCAATTCGAAATTCGATATCAAAACAAACTGAACCAAATCACCCGAATGATCCGAATCACCGAAATGATCCAAACATCAAAAATTACCCTAATCACCAAAATGATCTTAGACGAAAAAAATAAAGCAAGAAGAAATAGCGAAACAAATTTTTCTGCTGTGCACATCTCAATAAATTTGTAACATTCAAGTGTACTTTTTCTTTCCACTCCATTCGTCAGCGGTGTTGGCTTTTTCTGGCGGTTGCTCTGTGCTGTGTTCGGCGGCAGCTCGTGTTTCTCTGGCGTGTTTGGCAGGGTTAATTCAGATGTTTTGGCGGGGTTTTGGTGAGTGTGCATCGGGTTTGTGGCGGCTTTTCCCTGCACTACGAAGGCCCTGTGGTGCTTGCTGAATACACGGGAAGGTCACCAACATGTGACGGCAGGGTCACCAATATGTGACGGTAGGGTCGCCATCAGGGCAGCCATCAGAAATGATGGGCCCCTTACTAAAGCTCACGATGGGGCCCCCCCCCGGCACTCCATCAACCTCTACAGCTTTTCTCCCCCTTCAAAAAAAAAAGGACATAAAATAGCACCACAGCAATAAAACTCCCAGTAATGTGTAGTGTGTATGAGCGTATCACAGAATTCACAGCAATAAAACTCCATAGTAATGTGCGGTGTGTATGAACGTATCACAGAATCCACAGCAATAAATCTCACAGTAATGGGATGTATATGATGGCCTTTGGGTCTGGGCCTGGTCCCTGAGTCTGGTTTGGTCCTTGGGGTCTGTGCTCTGGGCCTTGTGGTCTGGGCTGGGCCTTCGGGTCTGGCCCCTGGGGTCTGGCCTGGGGTCTAGGCCCTGAGTCTGGCCTGGGGTCTGGTCCTTGGGGTCTTGGCCCTGGGGTCTGGGCCCTGGGTTTGGGTCTGGGGTCTGGGCCCTGGGTTCTGGGCCCTAGGGACTGGGCCTTGGGGGTCTGGTCCCTGGGCCCTGAGTCTGGCCTGGGGTCTGGGCCCTGAGTCGGGCCCTGGGGTCTGGGCCTGGGTCTGGGTCTGGGCCCTAGGGTCTGGGCCTTGGGGTCTGGGCCCTAGGGTCTGGGTCTGGGGGTCTGGGCCTTGGGGACTGGGCCCTAGGGTCTGGGCCTTGGGCCCTAGGGTCTGCGCCTTGGCACTGAGGTCTGGGCCTTGGAGACTTGGGACTGGGCCCTGGGGTCTGGGCCCTGGGGTCTGGGACTGGGCCCTGGGGTCTGGGCCTTGGGGATTGGGCCCTGGGGTCTGGCCTGGGGTCTGGTCCTTGGGGTCTTGGCCCTGGGGTCTGGGCCCTGGGTTCTGGGCCCTAGGGACTGGGCCTTGGGGTCTGGTCCCTGGGATGGGCCTGGGCCTGGTCTGGTCCCTGGGTCTGGGCCATAGGGTCTGGGTCTGGCCTTGGAGTCTGGGGCCCTGGGGTCTGGGCCTTGGGGACTGGGCCCTAGGGTCTGGGCCTTGGGGACTGGGCCTTGGGCCCTAGGGTCTGCGCCTTGGGACTGGGGTCTGGGCCTTGGGGACTGGGACTGGGCCCTGGGGTCTGGGCCTTGGGGACTGGGCCCTGGGGTCTGGGCCTTGGGACTGGGCCCTGGGGTCTGGGCCTTGGGGATTGGGCCCTGGGGTCTGGGCCTGGGGTCTGGGCCTTGGGGTCTGGGCCTGGGTCTGGGCCTGGGGATTGGGCCCTGGGGTCTGGGCCTTGGGCACTGGGCCCTGGGGTCTGGGCCCTGGGGTGGTCCCTGGGGATGGGCCTGGGCCTGGGCCCGGTGTGGTCCTGGGGATGGGCCTGGGCCCGGTGTGGTCCCTGGGGATGGGCCTGGGCCCGGTGTGGTCCCTGGGATGGGCCTGGGCCCGGTCTGGTCCCTGGGGATGGGCCTGGCCTGGGCCCGGTCTGGTCCCTGGGGATGGGCCTGGGCCTGGCTGCTCCCTGGGGATGGGCCTGGGCCCGGTCTGGTCCCTGGGGATGGGCCCCGTCTGGTCCCGGGATGGGCCTGGGCCCCGTCTGGTCCCTGGGGATGGGCCTGGGCCTGGGCCCCGTCTGGTCCCTGGGGATGGGCCTGGGCCTGGTCTGGTCCCTGGGGATGGGCTTGGGCCTGGTCTGGTCCCTGGGGATGGGCCTGGTCCCTGCGGATGGGCCTGGGCCCGGTCTGGTCCCTGGGGATGGGCCTGGGCCCGGTCTGGTCCCTGGGGATGGGCCTGGGCCCGGTCTGGTCCCTGGGGATGGGCCTGGGCCCGGTCTGGTCCCTGGGGATGGGCCTGGGCCCGGTCTGGTCCCTGGGGATGGCCCTGGGCCCGGTCTGGTCCCTGGGGATGGCCCTGGGCCCGGTCTGGTCCCCGGTGCCTGGGGATGGGTCTGGGCCCGGTCCCCGGGATGGGTCTGGGCCTGGTCCCCAGGATGGGCCTGGGCCCGGTCCCCGGGATGGGTCTGGGCCTGGTCCCCGGGATGGGCCTGGGCCCGGTCCCCGGGATGGGCCTGGGCCCGGTCCCCGGGATGGGCCTGGGCCCTGTCTGGTCCCCGGGCCCTGTCTGGTCCCCGGGCCCGGTATGGGCTTGGACCAGGGGATGGGCCTGGTCCCCCCGGGCATGGGCCTGGTCCCTGGGATGGGCCTGGGCCCGTGGGATGGGCCTGGGCCCGGACTGGTCCCCGGGATGGGCCTGGGCCCCGTCTGGTCCCTGGAGATGGGCCTGGGCCCGGTCTGGTCCCCGGGCCCTGTCTGGACCCCGGGGATGGGCCTGGGCTGGGCCCCGGGCCCTGGTGCCTGGGGATGGGCCTGGGCCCGGTCCCCGGGATGGGCCTGGGTGCCTGGGGATGGCCCGGTCTTGACCCCGTCCTACTCACCCGCCACTACAGTCTTCTGTCCTGGACTGGTTCTTCTCCGCTTCTTGCTTCTTTCTTCTCCGCTTCTTTCTTCTTTCTTCTTTCTTCTCCGCTTCTTTCTTCTTTCTTCTCCACCGCGCGGTGTCACAGCTTTCCCACGTGTGTGCCGTCTCACACGTGACTGGGGGCGGTGCCAAAGCAGCGTGCCTTGGAAGTAGACGCACGCTGCTTGGCCCGCCCCTGGCCCGGCCAGACCAAGGAAAATAAAATGATATGCGCCGCAGGCGCAGCGCCAGTAGGCAGCGGCCGCCATCATAGTAACAGCGCAAGGGGCCCGGCGACGGCCCCAGCGGGGGCCCCGGCGGTCCAGCGGGGACCCCGGCGGCCCGGGCCCCCCCGGGCACCGGGCCCCTTACTGCTGTATGGGGCGTAATGCCCTGATGGCGGCCCTGGTCGCCATACAACCAGAGGAGATGCTGGTCATCACGTTGCAGTAAGTACTCTCAAACACCAGCATTGTCGACCTCGCTGCCATTCAGCAGATATGTGCTTCGTGTACAGAGTCCCTACTGTGACGGTCCGTAGTGATATGTCCACAAGCCCATTTGCACATGCATACGCACACACTCTCAGGCATCACGTACTCAATAATTAATGACACCAACAACAATGTAAGGAAAATTAAATATTTTTATCCACGGACATGTGGAACAGTGCAACTAAATATTTATGTCATATTTTGTGCACTGCATCAATAATTAACAGTAAAACGACATAAAAAAACATAAAATAAAATAATAAAAAAACCATTACAAATCCTCATAATGAGGGACATCTGGGTCATGAGGACCATGCTGGTAAGGTGGATGGTGGGGGTCTGGCACATCACCAGGGGCCATGGGATGGTGTGGAGGCTGGCCATGGGTGGTCTGGGGATAACCAACGCTGTACTGCTGGTCTGGCGGATGGGAGATGGTGGTGTGTGCAGGCTGTTCCAAGAGGGTATTCAGCTGTGCGAGGCAGTACTGCCTGAATGTGATTATCTGCGCCAGGCGATCCAGGATATTCAGACAGGTTTCAAAGAAAACAATGTTGTCATTCCTGGACAACAGCGAAGGTGGTGGTGGTGGTTGTTGTGCCTCCATGCCCAGGTCACATTGGGTTGCTGCCGCCCTCTTCCCAGTTGACACCAGACTGGCCGTGACAGTGAGTGTTGGTCCTGCCGACGGTCCAGCTGGGTCATTGTCGGTATCCTGCACAGCCTCAGCCACAACCTTCACCCTTCAGAACATCCCCGCCAGTAGTAGTGCTGGTGGTCGGTGCTGAATCCAGGGTCCTCCGCATAAACCCCAACTCCTCAGCATACCAATAGGGATGTATTTTCTTGGCCCCCAGACCAGCCCGTGCCCCTGCTTCGTGCCTCTTCAAGTTCCAGATGTGGTTGTCCCGGACCGTCCGCCACTTCACCGCGACTTCATGTGCTGAAAAACATGATAAATGAAGAATGATATAGGTTAGGTTGATAGAATGTGATCATAACACACTTTTAATTCGTTTTTTTCTAGGTGTCTTGCTAGTTGATGCAGTTTGCAGGATCTGCATTACAATTTCCGCATTGTAAACATTTAACGTGAACAGCTTATTGTAAAAAGAGCTTAATGTGTAAAAAAGTATCTTGTATTATTTTGTGTATGTGAAGTTTGGGGGAAAATGCTTAAAATCGAAGTTCTTTTTTGTACGTTAAAGAAGAACTATGGGGTCAGGGCTTTTCCCCATAGTTCTCCTAAGGGTAACGGGAGGACACAAACTAGCGACCTCCCGTCACCCAAAGCTCAGTATATCCCGAACTAAAGCTTGTGGTATACTGAGATGCCGCAGCCAGGACGGATCCAGACATTACTGTCGGGATCCACCCAGCTCAGGGGCGGACTGACCCATCGGGCACTCGGGCACTGCCCGAGGGCCCACGGGTCGGTAGGGGGCCGGTTTGGGCAGACACAGTGGGCCCCTGCCAGTTTCCCTCTGATGAGCATTGAAATTAACAGGCAGCCAGCGGCACACTTTGAAACCGCTTATATACTGGGGGGGGGGGTAATTCCCAACAATTTGTATGCTGGGTGGGTTGAATAAATTGAGTTTTTTTATGTGGATCTCTGTGATATGCTCATACACACTGTACATTACTGTGGGTTTTATTGCTGTGGATTCTGTGATACGCTCATACACACTGCACATTGCTGTGAGTTTTATTGCTGTGGAGCTCTGTGATACAGTAATGTGCAGTGTGTATGAGTGTATCACAGAGCTCCACAGCAATAAAACTCACAGCAATGTGCAGTGTGTATGAGTGTGAGTTTTAATGCTGTGGAGCTCTGTGATACACTCATACACACTGTACATTACTGTGGGTTTTATTGTTGTGAAGCTCTGTTATGCGCTCATACACACTGCACATTACTGTGAGGTTTATTGCTGTGCAGCTCTGTAATATGTGACTGATTAAACCTGGGACCTTTTCCCAACCCATACCCTTAATATAAAGAAAGACATTTAACTGTAAAGGGCATGGGCCACAGCTTTATTAAATATATACAACATGTAATCCTGCAGTGCTTTCCCCATCCTCTGCCCTATTACCCATGTAATAGGCAGTTTCACCAATAACCAAACCAAGAGCTCGTCACCCCGCCTGACCAAGATGAAGCGGGGCTCGTCTCACCAAGGCCTCACTTGAAGGCGGCTTATCCAGTTGAAAGCACCGCTGTCCAGGAATCACGCCAATGCCAGGGGCACCATGTCCTCCTAATGGCTGCCCCTGCGCCCCTCCGCAGACAGCGCCTCCTCAATCCCCAACATCAAACCGGTCAAAAATATATCCAAGCCAATGTCTGTCAAATGGACCCCATCTCCACGAATCACATTCCAATTGTTGCCCTCAAATTCCGTGTGCAGGATCGAAAACCCCCAACTGACTAACAAATTTTGAAATTTCCCGATTAACTCTCTTCCTAGCTTTATCAATAGCCCGCGGCGCCGCAATCATCTCCCAACGAGGGCGAGAGATATGTCGGACCAAACTAGAGACAATCCCCCAAAAATAGCAAAGCAACGGGCCAGATCCAGCTTCATAGCCCGAATCAGATCCACCGAACGAAGCGTCCAAGTCATTACCCCCAGCATGAACAACCAAAATAACATCCCTGGGAACCCTCCCAGCCAAAACATTGCATTCCTTCGACACCCGAGCCCAGCTCAAACCCTGGATTCCCAACCAGCGAATCTCCGCTACCTCCACCGGGAAACCAAAATTTCTGCCATTCGGCCGTTGTGCAGCCCACATGGCCGCCCAATGCAAGAAGGAATGACCCAATATCCAGACCATCCTTGGGGAAGTACCTGTAATCATAAAAGGTTAGGACGAACATAAGAGCGAAAGCGATCCGATCGCATTTTTTCTTCAAGATTTTTCGTGCGCAAATCCAACGACAAAGCCGTCCGCAAATGAACGTTGTGTGCAGGAATCGGTGGGCAGTCTGTTTTTTCACAGGATTCAGTCAGTCAGAATTGAGAACCACCATTTTCTAACGTTAGGTTGTTGCGCCTGTCAAAGTCAATCTGAGTATATATGCTGCAGCAAAAAAAAAAATAACTCAATTTATTAATTTTATTATTTGGGTATATGTAGAATGTGTAACTGTACTGTGCTGTATTTTTTTTGTGCTGGTGTATTTTGTTTCGGCCAGGACGATCAAATTTACAGTTACCACCTGCTTTTCAAAGACGTTACGAAAATGCGCAAGCTTTCGTTACACAAAGATTGTAATACCATCCGCATACCAGCGCACGAGCGCATTTGCGCTGTCAATGTTAAGTATAGGATGTGCGCACGGACTTGCGCTCGCACTGGGTTCCCGCAGGGTCAATCGCGCTAGACGATTACGCGAATCGCTTGCGCGAACGTCGAAATACAACGTTCGGCGCAAATGGTTTTGTCCTCGCGCAAATGCAAATGCAAACCGATGCGCGAGGAGTGTAATAGGGGCCTAAGTGCGTCCACACCGAAAGGCGCACCTACAAAGCACGTGGCAAACGGACGCAAATTAGGCAAGAAAGTAAAACCACTACCACGGATGCGCAGAGTGCACCACTTAGCGTTCTGTGTGAGTGATGAGGAGATGTCAGAACGACTGCATTTGTGACCAGGGACAGATTTACAATTAGGCAGAGTAGGCACGCCACAAGGGGGCGCCTTGCACGGAGTGTAAATTTTTTTTTTATATTTTTTACAGTTTGCAATAATTTAGACCACTGTATCTCTGGCGCCCTAAGGGCTAGAGGGACATAGGAGGTATCATTGGAAAGGTCAGCTTATATCCTTTGTCCGAGTCCTGTGATACCAAATATAACGAGGTTAGATTTATGTAAAAATAAAATATGTATTAAAAGAATATTTTCCTTTTTTTTCTAACACAGCACTATTATTCAGTTTACAATTATAAAGTGAACAGTGATGCTGCACTAACTCCACTAACTCACCTCATTTACCATACTGCCAGCAAGTGTGTATCTGGTGAAGCAATGCATTGTTTAATTCACAACCTAGACCGTGGCGCTGCAGGGAGGAGGGACAGGGGGACTTTGGAAACTGCATCCCTGAATTGTACACCACACATGGTTAAGTGAGGTGTCATTGGAAAGGGCAGAGTCTAGTCTTTACTATGATACCAAACATAACCATGTAATGTGTAAAAATAAAAAAAATGAAAAAAGTCAATGCAAAATCTTTTCTGTTCTACAGCAGAGGCAATCTATGCTTTTACGTATAAAACAAACAATGCTACTGCATTCACTGCCCTCCTCCTTTAACCATTCTACCCCACTGACTCCCTCACTCCCTGCCCCCATTTCTACTATTTCTTCCTTTTCTCGAGTCTCAGAGGAAGATGTTACAGAACTTCTTATGTCCTCCAACCCGACCACCTGTCCACATGATCCTATCCCCTCACACATTATTTGGCCTGCCCAACCAGTTACTGTCCCTGCTTTGACTCATATTTTGTAACATCTCCCTCTCCTATGGAATCTTCCCCTCTGTATTCAAACGTGCTTTGATTACCTCCATTCTAAAAAAGCCATCTCTTGATCCTACCTCCCTCTTGAACTACTGTCCCATCTCTCTGCTCCCCTTTGCCTCCAAAATCTTAGAACGTCTGGTCTATAATAGGGATGAGCCGAACACGCCCGAGTTCGGGTTCGTACCCGAACCCGAACTTTCCAAATGTCCGAACGCGAACTCAATACAAGTCAATGGGGCTGAAAATTCGGTTTTTAGAGTGCCCTCCAAGAGGGCATATATGCTAGATATTTGCCATAAAAGGTATATGGGGGTCCGGGTAGTGCCCTGGGGGACAGGAAACAAGGACAAAAATTAAAAACATTTTTTTTTTTACAGGGACAGTGCGTTTTCCATGAAATAAGGGTTAAAAATAAAAATGAAAAATTCCTTCAAATATCGTGCCTAGGAGGTCCCCATAACCTGCCCGTGAAGTGGCGGATATCTAGGATGTATAGAAACACTTAAAAACAAAAAAATTACGTTTCAAATTGCGGTAAATGCTTTTCCTTTAATCTATCCATAAACAACTGCTTGGGGCAGCAGTCTGTATGAAAAGAGGCGACATTTTCGGACACACAAAAAAGTTTAGTGATTTTTTGGATAAATTATTGTGAAACTTATGCAGGCTTTGGATGAAAGTAACAATAGGTGCTTTAAAATTGGGCCTTTAGCGTCGGCAACAGTGCCGTCACACTGTAACCCCTCTGAGGATATGAATCTGATACAAGCGTCAGTGGCAGTGCACCCAAATATTGTGCTTTTGGTGCCAGGCCTGCAAGTATTGTCATACAGTATCCCCTCTGTAGTATTGTGGAAGAATGCAGGGGTGGACCATGTGGTCCTATATTAAAAATATATGAATCTGGTCAAGGCGTCAGTGCACCCAGATATTGTGCTATTGGTGCCAGACTGTCAGCAAGTACTATCATACAGTAACCCCTCTGTAGTATTGAGGAAGAATGCAGGGGGTGGACCATGTGGTCCTATATTAAAAAGATATGATACTGGTCAAGGCGTCAGTGCACCCAGATATTGTGCCTTTGGTGCCAGACTGCCAGGCCAGCAAGTATCATCATACAGTAACCCCTCTGTAGTATTGTGGAAGAATGCAGGGGTGGACCATGTGGTCCTATATTAAAACAATATGAATCTGGTAATGGAGTCAGTGCACCCAGATATTGTGCTTTTGGTGCCAGACTGCCAGCAAGTGCTATCATACAGTAACCCCTCTGTAGTATTGTGGAAGAGTGCAGGGTTGGAACCTGCGGTTCAAAAAATTAAAATGATATAGATGTGGCGAAGGCGTCATTGCAGTCAAATATTGCGCCTTTCATGGCAGCAAGTGCATTCCCACCGTAACCCTTTTGTGGTATTGTGGAAGAGTTTAGTGCTGGAGGGTTTGTGCATGTAGAAGACATCCCCGATCTATTCCGATACGTCAGCATCAGGGGATTGATAACTGCTGATCCAGGACTGATTCATTTTTATAAATGTCAGCCGGTCTACAGTGTCGGTGGACAGACACACTCTTTTGTCTGTGACAAAACCTCCAGCGGCACTGAACGTCCTTTCAGAAAGCACGCTGGATGAAGGGCAACCTAGTAGCTGCATAGCATATTGGCTAAGCTCTGGCCAGTGATCCAATCTCAACACCCAGTAAGCCAGTGGATCATCTGCTGGGAAGGTATCCAGGTCTCTCCTTGCCCCTAGGTAGTCCTGCACCATATGGTGAAGACGCTGGCAATGGGTGCCTACATTTGACGTCCCTGGGCGTCGTGGACTAAAATTTTTTTAAAAATGCATCAGTCAAGCGGCCCTGGCCTTCACCACTATTCCTCTGATCATCCGCAGCCTCAGAAGCACGTGTGTCATCACTTGGTAACCTACCAGTGCCTGGAAAGGTGTTACACAAGTGTCGCTTTAGAGCGTCCTCAAGTTTTTTCATCCTGTGCTCCCTCTGTGGGGGCAGGATGAGCTCTGCAACTTTACCCTTGTATCATGGATCAAGAAGGGTTGCCAACCAGTAATGATCCCTCTCCTTGATAGCACGAATCCTGGGGTCCTTTAGCAGGCTTTGCATCATAAGGGAGCCCATGCAGCGTAGGTTGGAGGTGGCATTAGCTTCCGAGTCTTCCTGGTCAATGAGGATGACCCCATCGTGCACTTCCTCCTCCCAGCCACGCACTAGCCCTTCTGTTTCTGGGCACACGAAACCCTCCCTTGAGGAATCCCCAACTTCAATGCCCCCACTACTTAAATATTCCTCCTCCTCCTGTCTGATCTGAGTAGGACCCGCTGGAATGCTGTCTGCGGAAAGACTGGGGCCTTGAGAGCTAGGGAAGGCCTCCTCTTCCTCCCGCTGCTATGCCTCTAGAGCCACATCTATAATTCCCCGCAGAGTGTGCTCCAGCAGGAACACTAAAGGAATTGTGTCACTGATGCATGCACTGTCCCTGCTCACCATCCTAGTTGCCTCCTCAAATTGTGACAGTACAGTGCATGCATCCTTGATCATCAGCCTCTGCGGGGGGGGGGAACAAGTTGACCTGAACCTGTCCTTGTGCCATACTCACACAGGTACTCGTTGATGGCCCTCTGCTGCTTGTGCAGACGCTGCAGCATTGCTAATGTTGAATTCCCCCTGGTGGGCATGTCACAGATCAGACGGTTTGTGGGAAGGTGGAATTCTCTTTGAATTTCTGCCAGGCGAACGCTTGCTGGGAATGACCGTCTGAAGTGGCTGCAGACCTTTCTGGCCTGGCTGAGAAGCTCTGCCAGCCCTGGGTACTTGGTTAGGAAACGCTGTACCACTAGATTTAGGACGGGTGCTAGGCATGGTACATGCGTCAATTTACCCTTGCGTAGGGCGGAGAGAAGGTTGCTGCCATTATCGCAGACGATCATTCCCAGCTGAAGCTGGTGTGGTGTTAAAATGGGTGTAGTGTCTGAATGGCGCCACTAGATGGCTCTATTGGCATAGGCAGGAAAATAAAAGGAAATGGACTGTATATAAAAAAACTAAAAATAAGTAGGAGACTCACTGCGTGAGAGGACTGTATTGACCAGAAATAGAATAAAAAAGGATAAAAATTATTATTAAGCAAAAAAATACATATGGAACCACAAAAAAATGTGACATCCGTGAACTTACAAAGGACGTGACTTAGTAGTAAAATGTGTACTGCAAGAAAAATAAAATAAAAAATAAGATCAAACAGTGTTACATGTAATGAACTCTGCAAAAATAGATGATTTGTAGGTAGCTCTAAGGCTAAAACACCATAGATATGGGCTGAACACAGTGAGCAAGATGCTCTATAAAGGGCGTGGTAATTTGTCCAGATGCTGGAAATAAGGCACAGTGCTTGATCCTTGTGCTGCAGTTAAAATACTAAGCAAAATACAATAAATAAGTGAAAACAAAAAACATTTATTCCTTTAAGTCCATAAAAACTAATAAAACAATTAAAAGGTGAAAAAAATGAAGTTTACAGAAAAAATGGAATAAAAGATAGTGTGTATAAAAATAGTCCATACATAAAAAGAAAAAAGCTGTTTATACTGGCCAGATTCGAGATGCAGCAGCCGGGCTGTCCAAACAAACGGCAAATCCCCAAAACCGTTTAGGTATAAAGATACAGGTTACAGAGCTGGTGTCCGGCGCTAGCACGCACAATCTTCAGTTTCAATAAAAGATATTCAGCCAGGGATCGAGTCCTCAATGAAACAGTTGGAGGTGGAAGAAAAAAAAAGGGAAAAAAAATGCAAAGGAGGAATTAAGTGCAGACTGTATCGTCCCAGATAGGAGTGAAAAAAATAGGAGATATACTCACATATTCTGGTGCCGATTTAAATAAATGGGCACCAAACAGAAGACAGATCGGTGGATTTAAATCAAGGGGCATCGATACCCCAACCTCAGGTCCACAAGGCAGGAAACCAGATCCTTAGAAATATCTATTCAGGATGCCGAAGGAATAAATCACCCAGGATCATACAGGGTGGAAATTCAATCGGTTTTATTACAACAATGGTTGGGACTATATGTTTTTCTTACGCTGCAGTAGCTAGGGCAACGTAATCTGACTGCGTAAATCTTCAGCTGATTGGATGCTGTCACATTGTGATGAAGGACCTGGTACATCCATTACTGTAGTATCATCCCTGTCAGTAGAGGTTGGAGTCAATGACATGGCAGGACAAATAGTGGGGGTAGAGACAGGTGAGGAGGACCTACGCAATGTTTTGCGCCAACGGGATGCGTGGCAGGTGGTCATATGTCGCCTCAAGCACGTGGTACCCAAGTGTCTGGTGTCTTTCCGACGCTTGAACCTCATCTGACATAGATTACAAATAGCAATGGTGGGGTCTGCTGCACATTTCTTAAATAACTCCCAGAGAGCAGAGTTCCTGGATGTGTGCTTTGAGACAACAGCGCTCTGCACCTGAGCAGCTCTGACATCTGATGCCTTGGACTGGCTAGTGCTACGGTTGGTCATAGAGGATGTTGTGACTTGTGTTTGTTGTGCCTCCTCCTCCTCACTTGACTCCTCTGTTCGATCAGGCACCCAGGTGGAGTCAGTGATCTGTGACATGCCCACCAGTTCGAACTCGACATTAACAATGCTGCATCTTCTGCACAAGCAGCAGAGGGCCATCAACGAGTACCTGTGTGAGTATGGCACAAGGACAGGTTCAGGTCAACCTGGGTCCCCCCTCGCAGTGGCTGATGATCAAGGATACATGCACTGTACTGTCACCATTTGAGGAGGCAACAAGGATGGTGAGCAGGGACAGTGCATGCATCAGTGACAATTCCTTTAGTGTTCCTGCTGGAGCACACTCTGCGGGGAATTATAGATGTGGCTCTAGAGGCAGAGCAGCGGGAGGAAGAGGAGGCCTTCCCTAGCTCTCAATTCCCCAGTCTTTCTGTAGACAGCATTCCAGCGGGTCCTCCTCAGATCAGACAGGAGGATGAGGAGGAGGAATATTTAAGTAGTGGGTCATTGAAGGTGGGGATTCCTCAAGGGAGGGTTTTGTGTGCCCAGAAACACAAGGACTAGTGCGTGGCTGGGAGGAGGAAGTGCATGATGGGGTCATCCTCCTCATTGACAAGGAAGACTCAGAATATAATGCCACCTCCAAACTACGCTGCATGGGCTCCCTTATCCTGAAAAGCCTGGTAAAGGACCCCAGGATTCGTGCTATCAAGGAGAGGGATCATTACTGGTTGGCAAGCCGTCTTTATCCACGATACAAGGGTAAAGTTGCAGAGCTCATCCTGCCCGCACAGAGGTAGCACAGGATGAAAAAACTTGAGGACGCTCTAAAGCGACAAAGTGATGACATAGGTGCTTCTGAGGCGGCGGATGATCAGAGGAATAGTGGTGAAGGCCAGGGCTGCTTGACTGATGCCCTTTTAAAATTTTTTAGTCCACGACGCCCAGAGATGTCAAATGTAGGCACCCATTGCCAGCGTCTTTACCGTATGGTGCAGGACTACCTAGGGGCAAGGGCAGACCTGGATACCTTTCCAGCAGATGATCCACTGGCTTACTGGGTGTTGAGATTGGATCACTGGCCAGAACTTAGCCAATATGCTATGCAGCTACTAGGTTGCCCTTCATCCAGCGTGCTTTCTGAAAGGACGTTCAGTGCCGCTGAAGGTTTTGTCACAGACAAAAGAGTGCGTCTGTCCACCGACTCTGTAGACTGGCTGACATTTATAAAAAATAATCAGTCCTGGATCAGCAGCTATCACTCCCCTGATGCTGAATGATGATGTAACTGAATAGATCGGGGATCTCTTCTACATTCCCAAAACCTCCACCACATCACTCTTCCACAATACCACAGAGGGGTTACTGTAGGATGGCACTTTCTGCCACCAAAGGCACAATATTTGGGTGCACTGACGCCTTTACCAGATTCATATCTTTTTAATATAGGACCGCATGGTCCACCCCTGCACTCTTCCACAATACCACAGAGGGGTTTACTGTATAATGGCACTTGCTGGCCTGGCACCAAAGGCACAATATTTGGGTGCACTGACGCCTGTACCAGATTTATATAATTTTAATTTTTTGGAACGCAGGGTCCAACTCTGCACTCTTCCACAATACCACAGAGGGGTTACAGTGTGACGGCACTGTTGTCGAGATTAAAGGCCCAATTTTAAAGCACCTATTGTTACTTTCATCCAAAGCCTGCATAAGTTTCACAATAATTTAGCCAAAAAAATCACTAAACTTGTTCTGCGTGTCCTAAAAGGTCTCCTCTTTTAATACAGACTGCCGCCCAAGCAGTTGTGTATGAAAAGATTAAAGGAAAACCGTTTACCGTCATTTAAAACGTCATTTTTTTGTTTTTAAATGTTTCTATACATCCTACAAATCCGTCACTTCACGGACAGGTTATGGGGACCTCCTAGGCACGATATTTGAAGGAATTTTTATTTTTAACCCTTATTTCATGGAAAACTCACTGTCCCTTTAAAAACTTTTTTTTCTCATCTTTTTGTCCTTGTTTCCTGTCCCTCAGGACACTACCCGGACCCCCATACACCTTTTATGGCAAATATCTTGCATATATGCCCTCTTGCAGGGCAGCACTCTAAAAACTAAACTTTTGAGTTCCATTGACTTGCACTGAGTTTGGTTCGAGTTCGAACTCGAACTTTTGAAATTGTTCGAGTTCGAATGCGAACCGAACACGGGGGTGTTCGGCTCATCCCTACTCCTGAGGTGCAAATCCAGCCCTGTTTGCGACGTCCAGCACCTTGATGCACACATTGGCTTTTTCATATCCTTTTCAAATTTTTTATCTTTTTTCATATCATTTTTATTTCTCATAGTTCCCTTTTTTATTCTACATCCGTCAAGAAAAACAGATTGTGTGGTATCTACGATATCTTCCGTCAATACGTCTGTATGTTATGCACGCACGCAGAGTGCGCTCAGACTGTTATTTGTCTGACTCTAGCCTAAAATGGGGGCAGTAGGGAGAAAAAACTGCACCCGCAGTTTTCTCCCTAGCACCCCCGTTTTAACGGGAGATTACAGTGCAGGTGCTTAAAAAACTGCCCGCATTGTTACCGGGCGCTAAGCCCCGGGTTGCGCGCGGCAGCGTAAAGCTCCGCCGCGAGCATCCACTCGTTGGAGTCCATAGGACTCCATTGAGTTTCTCCTGTGCCGATCACATGACCTGCCGGATCTCGCCTCGTGAGACCCGGCAGGTTAGCGTAGTGATCTGCAGGGAGAGACTGGGGGACTTTTTCCCCCAGTCTCTCCCTGCTCCCGCCAGACGGAGGAGGTGAACAGAGCCGCGGTCGTTGCCGAGGGATAGTAGGGGAGTATCTGAATTTGTTTGGGGGGGTTACTGCTGGTGCTAACGGATTCTGCACCAACGGAATCCGTTAGGACCAAGTCCTGGCTGTGGTTAACTTTTTGCTAACCGCAGCCGGACATTAATCGGCGTTAGGACTTTGTAATCCTAACGCTGATTAACACTTTGCGCTCCTCTTGTTAAGTATAGGGAGCGCAAAAGTACAGTAACCTTGTGCTGAAATGTGCAAGGTACCAAACGCTAACGTGTTTCTTAACCCGTTAGCATTTGGATTGTAATTTGCGTTGGCTACCTGGGCTAACGTTAATGCTCACTCATGTGAGCGCTAACGTCAGCACCGAGAATGTAATGTAGCCCTTAATGTGAACAGCCTAATGTAAAAAGAGCTCAATGTGTAAAAAAAGTTTCTAAACCTCAATCAAATGCCTTGAAACATTACACAACCTAGGTTCTCGGATTCCTAAACCTATCCTGGAAGTTTCATGGAGTTTGGTTTCCCACAGGGCGAATAAGTGACATTAAGCTTGTTTTTTGGGGAGCTTAATGTGGTTTAATGGACAAAAAACAACTTTGATGTTAACCAATTTCCCCCAAACTTCTCATAATATAAGACTCTATCTATGCCAACATATTCTGAAGATGTAGGGTCATAGATAGAGTCTCATATTATGGGAATTTTGGGAGGAAATTGGTTAACGTCTAAGTTGTTTTTGGTACGTTAAGCCACATTAAGCTTCCAAAAAACCAAGCTTAATGTCACTCAATTGCCCTGTGGGTAACCAACATCCATGAACCTTCCAGGATAGGTTTGGGAAGCTGAGAACTTGGGTTGTGCAAAGCTTCAAGGCAATTGATTGAAGTGTAGGCACATTATGGTACATTAAGCTACATTAAGCCATTTTCACATTAAGGGTCAAATTACAATCTTCGCGCAAACGTTTGCGCCGGCGGAAAAAAACTTTAACGCGAGGGATAAAATCCTTTGTGCTGAACGTGGTATTACATTGTCAGCGCAACAAACGCACGTAATCGTCTACCGCGGGTGAACCTGCGCGAACTCTGCGCGAGCGTACTTTACTGTGCGCATTCTATACTTAACATTGTGAGCGCAAACGCGAATGTGCGCTGGTACGCGGATAGTATTACAATCTATGCGCAGGAATTAACACATAGGCATTGCGCATAATTTTAGTAACTCCTAAAAGCTGGTGTTAATGGCAAATCTGAACAACCTGGCCGAACCTAAATACACCAGCCCAAAAAAAAAAAAATCTGCAAAGTATAGTTACACATTCTACTCATACCAAAGCAATAAAATGGAGAAGTTGTGTGTGCATTTATTATTGCTGCAGCATATATGCTTAGATTGATTTTAACAGGCGCAAAAACTTAACGTGAGATAATTGTGGTTCTTAATTCTGATTGGCTGAATCGCATGAAAAAACAATCCGCACACTGATTTCTACGCGCAACATTACTACGCGAGCATTTGTACGTGTCCATTTAACGTGCGTTATTGCTCGATGGATGAAAAAATGTGCGAGGATTGTAATTCCAGCGTTGATTTACACGCGTTAACGTTTAATGCTTGGCGCTCAAATTCACGCGTTGCGCGTGCGTTTTTGCGTGAAGAATGTAATTTGGCCCTAAATTTTTTAAGATATCCCGGTCGCACCGGTCGCGCTTGCGACTGGGCCCTGGCACTCCGCCACTGGAGGGGGGGGGGGGAAGCAGGCATTCTCCTGCAATTTAATCCGGCTGTGGCGGCAGGTGGCAAATTTTGGCGCTGCCTCAATACTTGAGCGCTGCGCTGCCCCAGCATGCATGATCATGTGTGTGTATGCGCTTGGTCAGATGGGCCAGGAGACGGAGTGGAAGAAGGGGATTAATGCACATGTAGGTCGATCCTCCAACTCTTCCCCTCGTCTCCGTCCACAGGCAGGGCTGGACTGGGACAAGAAATCAGTTCTGGACTTCATCCAGAGACCTGTCCACCCCAATTATGCAAGCATGTGAGATCACCGCTGGAGGCCGCGACACAGCCTGGCGAACACTTGGAGGACCATGTGATGCGACCAGCCGGCGCTTGGACCACGCGGCCCGGCAGAGGGGAATGCTAGCGGAAGGCTCTTAATCATAGATCATAATCAAAAAATAAAATCCGAGGACATTTTTACGGTAAATGTCCCCAGCAACATAAAATAAAACTTTTTTTTTTTCTAATACTCACCTGATTCCTGGATCCACAAACTGTAGAGGTGCTGCCCGGCAGTGTGCGGAATCATATGCTGCATTAATTATACTGTAAGGCTTGGTTCACACCTGCGTTTTTTTACACGCTCAATACGTGCGTTTTTTAATGCGCGTATCGCACAAACGTAAAAAACATGCGAACGCGCATTGCAGCGCATGACTGATTAGGCCTGAGACCTTCCTAGCCCATACCCCAATAACCCGAATATGAATAAGACACAAACACATATATATGTAAGTTGGAATGTGCATGGGCCACAGCTTTATTAAACTATATCCAACCATAACTCGCAGTGCTTAATCACAATTCTGCCCTATTGACCCCATGCAATAGGCAGTTCCACCATTGTGCCAAAACCAAGAGCTCGTCCCCCCCGCAAGCGAGGTTCGTCTCCCTATAGCCACACCCGAAGGCGGCTTATCCGTCCTTTAAGCACTGCTGTCCAGGGAAACCCGCCAACGCCAGGGGCCGCCCTTGTGCCCGCCCCTGCGCCCCCCGCAGACAATGCCTCCTCCACACCAGACCCACCAGAAAATTGTCCAACCCAATCTCTGTGATATGGACCCCATCCTCTCTAATGACATTCCGATTGTCTCCCTCTAGCTCCGTATGTCTAACCGACACTCCACCCAGATTACCAACAAATCTCGAGATCTCCCTGTTAACTCTCTTTCGAGCTCTGTCCAGAGCCCCCGGGGCCGCAAAATCCTCCCAACGGGGATGAGAAACTATTTCCGAAAACACTAATGATAAACCCCAGAATATGGTGAAGCAGCTGGCTAGATCGCACTTCATATCCCTAATCAAGTCTACAGAACAAACAGCCCCCAAATCAATCTCCCCTGCATGCACCACTAACACCACATCCCTAGCCGCTCGACCAGCCAACCACTCGCATTCCCCAACAACCTGGGCCCAACGTAAACCCCTGATACCAATCCACCGGATCCTAGCCAAGTCCGTGGGGAAACCCAGGTTCCTGCCAAGCGGCCGTTGTCCGGCCCGTTTGGCCGCCCAGTGTATGTACGAGTGGCCGATGATCCAAACAGTTTTCGGGGATGAACCTGTAATTATAAGAGGTTAGGGCGCACATAGGAACGAAAACGATCCAATTGCCACCTACCCAAGCGCCGAATCATGTCGTCCGACACGCCAGCTTCCGCCACCATCGTCACTGCGCCGATTCGAAAAGAATGCGGAGCGAACTGCTTCGGGTCATGACTCAAAGATGCAATACAACGCTTAAAACTGCCAAAAACTGGAACCTCGTAAGAGGGGCCCCTGACAAATGAACTAAGAAGGAACCCCCCTAAGAAGGAACCCCCAACTCTTGGACGGCCACCCAAATAGTCTCGGGCCAAAAGTACCGGGCAGTTTTACCTCCCAACTGCACACAGAGTGACTACCGAACCTCTGCCCAACTGGTCCGTCTTCGATCGAGAGATCTACAACCGTAAACGGTCACAATGAAACGCTGCCCTCCGGGAACCGCTCGCACAAGATAGCACAATAAGCCAAGAAACCCTGTAGCCAATTCCCAAAAGTGTGAGGAAGCGTTTTCTTTAACCTCTCCTTCTCATTCATGAACGGGTCATCCACAGAAAGTAGCGTAAGCACATCCACATATTCGTTTCTCCAAATCTTCTCACGTAATTCCGCAATGACCTGCAAACCCATTTGGGACAACTCGCAGGACCCATAAGAGGTGCCCGCACCCCCAATGGGAGACACCCCCACGGCACCCACCGCTGAGACCCCAACTAACGCAGTCCCAGTCATCCCCCCGAACCAGAAACCAAAACTCCGCCAGCCTCGGAAATCCCCTGCTGATCCAACACCTGTGTTATGCTCTCTGCTTGTTCAGATATGAGGCTGGGCTGTCAGGTTCACCATTGCTTTATTGCAGGACACTTACTGTTATATACAGGCTTGGATAACTACAGGAACACAGGATCATGCATCTGCCTTCATAACGGCATCACACTAACTGACCCTGAAGATGGCTGCCGTGCCCTCTGACCTGTGTCATCCTGGGCGGAGCCACTAGTTAAAGTGATAGCACAGGTTTAGTATAGTCAGCTATAACACCTTCCTTCCCACCCCAAAAACAAAACCAGAACAACATAACAAAAACCTAGTAACAAATCAACAACCAGAACAATCGAACACAGTTCAACTGAGGAACTTGGAGAGTGTCACTGAAAAACTGATGACTAGTCTTCTGAAGAAAATTGCGGGGCCAAATCATCATCCACATCTTTCCGGGCCCTACGTGAGGACCGACGGAAGTCTCTTATCCGTTCTTGAAGAAGTAAGCGGTCAGGAGGGTGTCGGTGACGTTGGGGGCGCCCACCAGCAGGCGGGGTGTGGGAGGCGGTAGGATTGGATGAAAGATCAACTGGTGAGGTCAAGGAGGGCACAGAGGGGTCAGGGGGAACCTCTGAACCAGATTCACAAATACCCACAGGAGACGAGTCCAAAGTTTCCAAGTCAACCCAGACACCATTCCAGATGTCCGACGCATTAGATGTGGACACCGGACCCGTAGGGTTGGGGACGTTAAGGGTTCAGGCACCCGTGAACGAGACCGTAGCTGGTCTACATGTCGTCTGGTAATGGAACCATCTTCCAGGCAGACTCTGTACATCTTGGGTCCCAAAGATTCTGCAACGGTAGCAGGTAGCCACCGAGTGTTGGCAGATCCATACGATCGAGTCCAGACCTCCTGGTGGGTTGCAAAAACAGGAGACTCTTTGGACTTCACCATCTTTTCTTGGGATTGTAATACATGTTCATGAATGGTCTGAGGGCGAAGCATGTCAAAAGCAGTCCATGGCTGTCTTCCCAACATAAGCTCAGCTGGTGTTGTACCAGTGGTGGCATGTGGTGTAGTTCTGTAAGTAAACAGGAAAGAGTCTAACTGCTGAGGCGATATGGACCTCTGGCTAGTCACAGCTACTGAGGCCTTGAAATAGTTCTTGAAAGTTTGTACAAACCGCTCTGCTTGCCCATTGGTGGCTGGGTGATCGGGGGCGGTTAATTTGTGCTTGATATTATGGACCGTAACAAAACTCTGGAACTCCTGACTTGTGAATTGGGCACCATTATCTGTGACAATCTCCCTGGGATACCCAAACAAAGCAAAAAGATGCAATAATATGGCAACTGTTGCCTTTGTAGTCAGCTGGGTAACTGGAATGACCTCTGGCCATTTTGAGTGGGCATCTATACTATAATTGAGTAAGGCTTGGCGTGTCCGTTGCCAAGCCTTACTCTGCGCATGCGCGCGCAACCAGCGGCGGTTGGTTGCGCGCGCATGCAACCGCCGTGGCACGAGCCGGCTGCCGGCTCGCCGCGGCGGTTACAAGATGCACACAGCAGCCGGGTAGAGGCTGCGCTCGCAGCCTCTACCCGGCTTCCGCGCGTATCCAACCCCCAAGCGGCAAAGGGAAAGTTGCCCTCTACCCGGCTGCTGTGTGCAGCGGCGTAGCGTGGGGGGGCTGGGGGGGGCCGTGGCCCCGGGCGCAGTTTTGTTAGGGGCGCATTTGCGCCCCTAAAACTGGCCCGGGGTTGAGGGGACCCAGATGCCGGGCAGCGCCGGAGTGCCTGCCCGGTCCTGAAGAGTCCGTCCTGTTAAAGGGAAGCGGCTGCGTGCAGGCGCAGCTGGTCACGAGGTCCGGCTAATCAGGTGGTACTGAGTCTCTGTACCACCTGACTGGCCGGACCGCGTGACCTGCGCACGCATGCAGCCGCATCACCTTTAACAGGACGGACTCTTCAGGACCGGGCAGGCACTCCCGCACTGCCCGGCATCTGGGTCCCCTCAACCCCTGCCGGAGCTGGAGCAATATCCAGGTGAGAGCTGGGCAAATCCAGGTGAGAGCTGGGCAAATCCATGTGTAAGCTGGGCAAATCCATGAGCTGGGGGCAAATCCATGAGCTGGGGGCAAATCCATGACCTGGGGGCAAATCCATGAGCTGGGGGCAAATCCATGAGCTGGGGGCAAATCCATGAGCTGGGGGCAATCCATGAGCTGGGGGCAAATCCATGAGCTGGGGGCAAATCCATGAGCTGGGGGCAAATCCATGAGCTGGGGGCAAATCCATGACCTGGGGGCAAATCCATGAGCTGGGGGCAAATCCATGAGCTGGGGCAGTATCCACGAGCTGGGGCAGTATCCACGAGCTGGGGCAGTATCCACGAGCTGGGGCAGTATATCCACAATAGACTGCCCTCTGGGCGGGCTTTCCACCTTGTCAATTATAATCAAGAAGGTTTGTCCCCTTATGGGACCCGCAAAATCCAAGTGAAGGCGAAACCAGGGAACCGTGGGCCAAGTCCAGGGTTGAATGCATCCTCGAGGAGGGTCTCTGGCAGTTTGTGCACATCCTACACAAGCATTGACATATGCCGTGATATCTGCATCTATGTTCGGCCACCACACATAGCCCCGTGCTTTCTGTTTCATCAGCGTGGTTCCAGGGTGACCAGTATGTAGCAAGTCCAAGATGTGTCTCTGGAGGGTTTTTGGAATGACCACTCGGTCTCCCCATAAGACACAATTATCCTTCACAAACAATTCCATTCGCTTCCTGTAGTAAGGTTCATGTTCCTGTGATACCGTCGCAGGCCAGCCGTCTTGTATAAAGGTAAGCACGTTTGTCAGAAGGGTATCCTTCACAGTATGGGTTGCGATCTCTCTGGAAGTAAGGAGGTGTGAGGTGGTGTACCTACAACTCTTGACTGATGATGTCGACTGTAGAGGCAGTTCTGTGAGACGGGACATTGCATCTGCATTTGCATTGTCATCATGACTTCGATACTGTATGCGGTAGCTGTATGCTCCCAAGAACAGGGCGTAGCGCTGGAGACGGGCTGCAGTTGTCTGAGAGATTACGTTGTCAGGGCTAAAAATTTGAAGAAGCGGTTTATGATCCGTTAAAATGGTAAACTCTCTACCATACAGGTAAAGGTGAAACTTCCGAATTGCCCATATCAATGCAAGTGCCTCTTTATCAATTTGAGAGTAATTGCTCTCTGTCTTCGTCAAGGATCTGGAGGCGAAGGCCACCGGTTTCTCAGAGCCATCCGGTAGGATGTGGGAAAGAACAGCGCCCAGACCATAAGGAGAGGCATCACAAGCCAGGGTGAGAGGCTTCTGGAGGTCGTAGTGCCCAAGCATACGTGACGCTAACAGTTTCCGTTTAGAGGACTCAAAAGCATGTTGACATTTAGCTGACCAGTCCCACCTGGAGTGTTTCTCCAGGAGCTTATGCAGTGGAAACAATGTATGAGCAAGGTCTGGAAGAAATTTATTATAGTAGTTAAGCAGGCCAAGGTAGGATCGTAGTTGATGGACACTTGTTGGGGCTGGATCTTTGACTAAAGCATCGACCTTGTCTTCAGCAGTATGAATGCCCTCTGCATCTACTAAGTGGCCACAAAACTGCAATTTAGGCACCATGAATTTACATTTTGTCAAATTTACCTTGAGACCTTGGTCCTGAAGTCTTTGTAAAACGAGCTCTACATTCTGCTTGTGTTCTTGGTCCGTGTGACCAGTGATGAGCATGTCGTCTAAAAGACACTGAGTGAAGGGAATGTCTGCTAAAATTTCATCCATCTTTCTTTGCCAGATGGCTGGTGCAGATGCAATGCCAAACACCATTCGATTGTATGCGTACAAACCCCTGTGAGTGTTAATGGTGAGGTATTTTCGAGAAGAGGGGTGGACCTCAAACTGTAAGTAAGCTTGTCGTAGATCAATCTTGGTGAACTTTTGTCCCCCAGCAAGCGAAGCGAAGATATCATCTACTCTGGGTAGAGGATACTGGTCAACCTCCAGTTGGCTATTCAGTACCATGCGAAAATCCCCACAGATGCGCAATTCACCATTTGATTTCTTTACTGGAACAATAGGTGATGCCCAAGCACTGCGCTCTACCTTGGAAATGACACCCTGTTCTTCTAGCCGGATTAGTTCAGCGTCCACTCCCGCTCTAAGGGCAAACGGTACTGTCCGAGCCTTGAAGAATTTGGGATGAGCATCCGGTTTCAGCTTGAGCCTCACACAGTCATTTTTGATTTTCCCTAACTCGTCAACGAAAACCTCAGGGAAACGCTGTTTTAAGGATTCCACCCATCCATCATCATGTCCTGACGGAACTGTCAGGGTGTTGCAAGGATTCTTGATGATATCTGGCATTCCCAGATGAGTGATCCAATCTCTGCCAAAGAGAGGCGGTCCTCCGTTTCTCAGGATATATAGTGGTAGTCTCTTTGTCTGGCCCTTGTATGATACCTTTACCTTTGCACAACCAAGTGGATGGAGTACTTGCATTGAGTAGGTCTGCAGCTTTATTGGAGTGGGGCGGACAGTTGCCTGGATCTGAAGGTGTTTCCATTGTTTGTGTGATAACTGACACTGCAGCTCCTGTATCAACGTCCATCTTTAGTCTCTTCCTTCAATGGTTACTTGTACTGTCATTGCAGGGTGTGACGAGTGTATACGATGTATAGATAAACTATGTAATGCCTCATCGGTGTCTGAGTCAGATGAAGATGATGTAAATTTCTGTACCTTGTAAGTCTTCTTCTTAGGGTACCGCGGCTTTTGTCCTTGTACATTCCTATTACGGCAAACCCGTTGGAGATGGCCCATTTTTCCACATTGATGACAAGGTTGATCCTTAAACCGACAGGTTTTGGAGTCGTGGTCTGTATTACCGCACCGGTAACAAGCTGGTGTGAGTTTGGGTCTGTATCTCCAGTTGGTTGTAGCAACTGCGGTTCTGAAAATGTCCTCTTTCACCCCTTCTTTGAGGATCTGAGGGTGCAATTCCTCCGTATCCCTGACAGCCATCTCCATGACCGATGCTATCTCAACTGCACTTGTAAGGGTGAGTCCTTTTGCTGTCAGAAGTTTCCTTTGAATCGTTTCACTATTCAGTCCCAGGACAAACTTGTCTCTCAAAGCTGTCGGTAGGTACTCCCCAAATGAACAGGTGGAGGCCAATTTGCGAAGGGCCACCACATACGCTTTAACATCTTCACCCGGCTGCTGCTGCCGTTGATAAAAACGAAATCTTTCTGCAATTTCCAGCGGTTTTGGCTGAAAGTGATCCTCTAATAGTTTCAGGAGTTCCTGTAGAGCCTTGCTTGCTGGTTTCTCAGGAAACAGAAGGTCTCTTAGAGTGTCATATGTGTTAGCCCCCACGGCTGTGAGAAACACTGCAACCTGTCTCTCAGGGGGTATGGTGTTAGCACTGAAATACTGCTCTAATCTCTCAGCCCAGGAGCTCCAGGAAGTTTTTTCTCCATCAAACTCAGTTAATGTGCCTACCAGTGCCATGATCTTGCTGCTGAATGGCAATGTGTGCTTTATCTGGCTTTCAATCCCTGTTTTTTTTTTCTTTTCAGGCTGAGCAGGCCTTTACAAATCTTATTCTCGTCGCCACTGTTATGCTCTCTGCTTGTTCAGATATGAGGCTGGGCTGTCAGGTTCACCATTGCTTTATTGCAGGACACTTACTGTTATATACAGGCTTGGATAACTACAGGAACACAGGATCATGCATCTGCCTTCATAACTACATCACACTAACTGACCCTGAAGATGGCTGCCGTGCCCTCTGACCTGTGTCATCCTGGGCGGAGCCACTAGTTAAAGTGTTAGCACAGGTTTAGTATAGTCAGCTATAACAACCTGTGCCAAAACAGGCGCGGGTGCTGCCCCAGACGAGCAAGCAGACGCGGGAACCTCAACAGCAGCAGAGCTAGGCGCAATTCCAGACGCAGGTACCGCGCTCCCAGGAACGATGTGCCCTGACATACTCAGCTCTCCCTAGCTGCAGCATCCGACCCATCCTGCCAGCGCCTAAGAGCAGCAACCAGGGTTTCTAGCAACCCCGTCGTCACACCACTAGCACCACCAGATGCATTAAACCCCGAATGGCCGAGTGATCCAAACGCTGCACCCCCAAATCTGACTCACGTGCAGCCAGCAGGGATGATCCTCCAGAAGCCATAGGAATCGCAGCCAAAGGTGAGCCCAGCAATGGTCACTCAGGAACAGCACCTCCACTGGTAACCGGCACCCTTCGCAGACCTCCAGATCCTGCCTCCAAGACACTCCTCAGCTGAGAGCATTGAGAACGTCCATTCTGAACTTGCGGGCCACCGACGCCGGGACTCTCCCTGAAACCGCTGCCGAAATGATCCCCCTCTGATTTTTAGCCGCAAGATGGGCGCCGCCATTTTGTGGGTGGGCCGGACGCGCCGCTGCAGGCCTGCGATGAGTGGGAGGGGGCCTGGAGGCAGACGCTGCAGCTCTCGTCACTCTCCCCCTGGCCGCCGAAAGTAAAGGACCTCCACGCGGGCTCCTCGAGTGCGGCATCCGTCGGTCATCTTGCCTGGTACACGGGGGCATCCCTCCGAACCCCCCCAGCCCTTCCACTTGACCAACTCCTCCAGCCGCCGCACCTAAAGACAGGGAAGAAACAGGAGACGCACCATGCTCACCCTCCTCCGCACACGAACGCAGGTCCCTGGGTGGCGTGTCCATGACGACCGACCCTTCAGACGATTAGGAACCGGCTGCATCCACTTCTCCATCGATATTCAACCGGGCTCCCCGAAGCCTCGGGGGACTCGGGCTGAGACGACTCAGAGGCCGGGAACGCCGCTCCCTTCGCCACTGGTGGGGCTCCTCACACACCCCGGGGGTTTGCTCGCAAGCAGGGGCGGATCCAGACCCCAGTCTTGGGAGGGGCATTCTACCAATTTTGGCTAGACAGGGCCCAGAAAATGGCAAATTTGCAAGGACCCCACCTGGACCCATTAACACCTTAAGGATCACAAGAAAGTGGCTCGATCCTCACTTTCCCACAGAGCACCGCATCCATGGAACAACCCTCCAGACACCACCAAATCCTCCCCCAGTCCAAAGTCACTCAAGAGCTCCCCACCAACACACCCCAACACAGAACGCACCTGCAAACATGCAACACAGTGACCACACACAGAATGCACCTGCAACATGCAACACAGCGACTACACACAGAACGTGCCTGCAAACATGCAACACAGTCACCATACACAGACTGCACCTGCAAACATGCAACACAGTGACCACACGCAGAATGCACCCACAAACATGCAACACAGCAACTACACACAGAATGCACCCGCAAACATGCAACACAGCGACCACACACAGAATGCACCTGCAAACATGCAACAGTGACCACACACAGAATGCACCTGTAAACATGTAACACAGTGACTATGCACAGAATGCACCTGCAAACATGCAACACAGTAACCACATTACCCACACATCCAATTTCCGTATTAATCTGTATATTTTTGTCTTGTTTCTAACATCTTGCATTCCACCACTCTACACCTCTGCAACAACTGCAAAACTTCTATGCTCTTGAACTCAGGACGCACTTAAAAACGAGAGAAATCCCAATGTATCCCTCCTGGCAAAATCCTTTTAAATAAATAAATGACAAAACTGTTTTGTCATAAATGCATTGACTTTAAAGACCCTTGGTCCTTAAGGGGTTAATGGAGTATTATGTTGTAGTAACCCATATTGAAATCTCTAGTAAAATAAGCATTTTAGCAATTGAAACTGTTTACTACAAATTATTTATTCAAACGTTTTCCTGCACCTTATCTTCCTTGTTCACACGAAAGGATAAGAGTTTCTGCTGTCCAGTGCAGAAGCTCAGAGTGCAGGACTTAGGGTGCACCAGCTAAAGGACACTGAAATTTCCATTCAATGCACTGAATTGTGAACCATTTGTTCCCCTGGCACCTGCTGGGTGTAGCACAGAACAGGAGACGCATAGGAACAATTCCCATGTGATCCCATTGCAGCCCGAATAGCAGAAACCAGGGGAGGCTGCCGGCAGCCACTCGTACAGACTAGGGATGAGCTGAACAATCCCCGAGTTTAGTTCGAGCCCGAACCCAAACTTCCCATTTGTTCGGGACCGAACCCGAATCCGAACCCCCATGCAAGTCAATGGGGCTGAAAATTCAGTTTTTTAGAGTGCCATCCAAGAGGGCATATATGCTACATATTTGCCATAAAAGGTGTATGGGGGTCCGGGTAGTGCCCTGGGGCACAGGAAACAAGGACAAAAAGTAAAAAAAGAAAACGTTTTTAAAAGGGACAGTGAGTTTTCCATGAAATAAGGGTTAAAAATAAAAACCAAAAATTCCTTCAAATATCGTGCCTAGGAGGTCGCCATAACCTGTCCGTGAAGTGGCGGATTTCTAGGATGTATAGAAACACTTAAAAACAAATAAATGACGTTTCATATGACGGTAAATGCTTTTCCTTTAATCTATCCATAAACAACTGCTTGGGGCGGCAGCCTGTATGAAAAGACATTTTAGGACGCGCAGAAAAAGTTTAGTGTTTTTTTGGGCTAAATTATTGTGAAACTTATGCAGGCTTTGGATGAAAGTAACAATAGGTGCTTTAAAATTGGGCTTTTAGCGTCGGCAACAGTGCTGTCACACCGTAACCCCTCTGAGGATATGAATCTGATACAGGCGTCAATGGCAGTGCACCCAGATATTGTGCCTTTAGTGCCAGGCATGCAAGTACTATCATACAGTAACCCCTCTGTGGTATTGTGGAAGAGTGCAGGGGTGGACCATGCGGTCCTATATTGAAAAGATATGCATCTGGTTAAGGCGTCAGTGCAACCAGATATTGTGCCTTTGGTGCCAGGCCAGCAAGTATCATCATACAGTAACCCCTCTGTAGTATTGTGGAAGAGTGCAGGGGTGGACCATGTGGTCCTATATTGAAAAGATTTTTATCTGTTAATGGGCGTCAGTGCACCCCGATATTGTGCCTTTCATGGCAGCAAGTGCCTTCACACCATAACCCTTTTGTGGTATTGTGGAAGAGTTCAGTGCTAGAGGTTTTGTGAATGCAGAAGAGGACATCCCCTATCAATTCCATTACTTCAGCATCAGGGGATTGATAGCTGCTGATCCAGGACTGATTCATTTTTATAAATGTCAGCCGGTCTACACAGTCGGTGGACAGACGCACTCTTTTGTCTAAGACAAAACCTCCAACGGCACTGAACGTGCTTTCGGAAAGCACGCTAGATGAAGGGCAACCTAGTAGCTGCATAGCATATTGGCTAAGTTCTGGCCAGTGATCCAATCTCAACACCCAGTAAGCCAGTGGATCATCTGCTGGAAAGGTATCCAGGTCTGCCCTTGCCCCTAGGTAGTCCTGCACCATATGGTGAAGACGCTGGCAATGGGTGCCTACATTTGACGTCCCTGGGCGTCGAGGACTAAAAACATTTAAAAATGCATCAGTCAAGCGGCCCTGGCCTTTACCGCTATTCCTCTGATCACCTGCAGCCTCAGAAGCACGTGTGTCAGCACTTGGTAATCTAACAGTGCCTGGAAAGGTGTTACACAAGTTTCGCTTTAGAGCTTCCTCAAGTTTTGTCATCCTGTGCTCCCTCTGTGCGGGCAGGATGAGCTCTGCAACTTTCCCCTTGTATTGTGGATCAAGAAGGGTTGCCAACCAGTAATGATCCCTCTCCTTGATAGCATGAATCCTGGGGTCCTTTAGCAGGCTTTGCATCATTAGGGAGCCCATGCAGCGTAGGTTGGAGGTGGCATTAGCTGCCGAGTCTTCCTGGTCAATGAGGATGACCGTATCGTGCACTTCCTCCTCCCAGCCACGCACAAGCCCTTCTATTTCTTGGCACACAAAACCCTGCCTTGTGGAATCCCTACCTTCAATGTCCCCACTACTTAAATAGTCCTCCTCCTCCTCATCCTTCTCCTGTCTGATCTGAGTAGGACCCGCTGGAATGCGGTCTGCGGAAAGACTGGGGCCTTGAGAGCTAGGGAAGGCCTCCTCTTCCTCCCGCTGCTCTGCCTCTAGAGCCACATCTATAATTCCCCGCAGAGTGTGCTCCAGCAGGAACACTAAAGGAATTGTGTCACTGATGCATGCACTGTCCCTGCACACCATCCTCGTTGCCTCCTCAAATGGTGACAGTACAGTGCAAGCATCCTTGATCATCAGCCACTGCGACATACTCACACAGGTACTCGATGGCCCTCTGCTGCTTGTGCAGATGCTGCAGCATTGCTAATGTCGAATTCCACCTGGTGGGCATGTCACAGATCAGACGGTTTGTGGGAAGGTGGAATTCTCTTTGAATTTCTGCCAGGCGAACGCTTGCTGGGAATGACCGTCTGAAGTGGCTGCAGACTTTTCTGGCCTGGATGAGAAGCTCTGGCAGCCCTGGGTACTTGGTTAGGAAACGCTGTACCACCAGATTTAGGACGTGTGCTAGGCATGGTACATGCGTCAATTTACCCTTGCGTAGGGCGGAGAGAAGGTTGCTGCCATTATCGCAGACGATCATTCCCAGCTCAAGCTGGCGTGGTGTTAACCATCTCTGCACCTGCCCCTGCAGAGCTGACAAAATTTCTGACCCGGTGTGGCTCCTGTCCCCTAAACAAACCAGCTCAAGCACAGTATGGCATCTTTTTGCTTGAGCCATTGCGTAGACCCTGTCAGGCGTGGGTTTAACTGCCACTTCGCCAGAGACAGAGAAGGAGGAGGAGGAGGAGGAAGAGGTGGTGGTGGTGGAGCAGACAGACCTCATACAAGCAGCTTTCTGGAGGCGTGGTGGATGAAAAAGCTCCAGCACAGAGCCCCGTCTTGGATCCCTCCCAGCTGCAATCAGAGTTACCCAGTGTGCCGTGAAGGAAATGTAACGACCCTGTCCATGTTTGCTGGACCACGTGTCTAAAGTGACATGCACCTTGCTGCTGACTGCCTTTCCCAATGACTGGATAACATTGTCTTCCACTTGCTGGTATAGTGCTGGAATGGCCTTCCGTGAAAAGTAATGGCGTTTTGGAAGATACCACTGTGGTAGAGCACATTCCGCAAATTCACGAAAGGGAGCAGAGTCCACCAGCTGGAAAGGCAGCAGCTGCAATGCGAGTAATTTTGCTAAGCTGGCATTTAGACGCTGTGCTTGGGGATGGTTGGGACTATATTTTTTCTTTCGCTGCAGCAGCTGCGGCAACGTAACCTGACTGCGTAAATCTTCAACTACTGGGATGATGTCACATTGTGAGGATGGACCTGCTGGTACATCCATTACTGTAGCATCATCCCTGTCGGTGGAGGTTGTAGGCAATTGCATGGCAGGACATACAGTGTGGGTAGAGACAGATGAGGAGGAGGAGGAGGACCTACGCAAAGTTTTGTCCCAACGGGATGTGTGGCACTTGTTCATATGTCGCCTCAAGCACGTGGTACCCAAGTGTCCAGTGTTTATCCCACGCTTCAGCCTCCTCTGGCATAGATTACAAATAGCAACGGTGGGGTCTGCTGCACAGTTCTTAAAGAACTCCCAGACAGCAGAGTTCCTGCATGTGTTCTTTGAGACAACACCGCTCTGCACCGGAGCAGCTCTGACATGTGATGCCTTGGACTGGCTAGTGCTACGGTTGGTCACAGAGGATGTTGTGCCTCGTGTTTGCTGTGCCTCCTCCTCCTCCTCACTTGATTCCTCAGTTCGATCTGGCACCCAGGTGGAGTCAGTGACCATCATCATCAATGTCATCTTCACCCCCTATCTACTCGTCACTGGAGCCAACTTGGCAGTATGCTGCAGCTGCTGGGGCAACATGAGTGCCAGTTATTTGTGTGTCATCACTGGCATCCCCTTCCTCTAGGTTGATTATACTCCCTTGCTCAACCTCAGAGATTGAATCAGCACTGTACTTGCTGCGCATCCTCAAGCAGCATGTCACTCTCATTGTAGTCAAACAATTCAGCTGACTCCTCCGTGTGTGATAGCGAGGCTACGGCAGGAGTAGCTGTGGACATGGAGGCTGCATTAGATGCTTTAGCAGCTGAGGTGGACTGTAAAGCACTAGAAGCCTGGCTGGCAGAGGACTCGGAGGATGAGGATGGCCTGGTTAGCCAATCCACCAAGTCCTCTGTATGTTGCTGCTGCTGCTTAATACGGCCAGCACCAGTTAGAAAGGACAAGCATGCCCCTGCAGAGGATGCACCACGTCCACCACGATCAGAGGCACAGCCTCCCGACACAGGGGCTGCTTGCCCTCTTACCCGTGGCTGGGAGCGTCTGCCTGTCCTTTTTGTTCTTTCAGACATGGTGAGTGATATATAGATTAATATATACAGAACTCTGATTCAACTCTGGTATAAAGATTTAAATAACTCTGGTATAACTCAGTGAGACACACTGATAGCTGGCAGCCAGTGACAAGAGATAGATCACCTTAATTCACAAATGTTTTAAATAAATTAGTGAGCCCCAAAATACAGTGTGGTACTGTATGTATGACGAGACACAGATCACCTTAATTTCCAAGTGTTTTAAAGAAATTAGTGAGCCCCAAAATACAGTGTGGTACTGTTTGTATGACGAGACACAGATCACCTAAATTCCCTAATATTTGGTCGAAATGAGACCCCCCCAGTAACGTGGCAGACCGGCAGTAACAACACACACAACTATCTTCTTTGAAATCTCCTCTGAAATGCATGCAGAAGCGGTGTGTTGAAACCTTATATAGTGTGCTGCGGGACTTAGCTCTGTGAGCCCATGATTGGGCAAAATTTACCCAATCAGGACTCTGAGCGGTGATTGGCATAGTGTTCAACCAGTCTTGCACCAGACCTGTGGTCAGGTGCAAGGCTGTAGCCAATTACGAGCTTCAGGCAGTGGGAAAATGCATTGTGGTCCATTGCGGTCGAACATGCGGCGAACACCCGGAAATGTTCGGGGTTCGCGATCTGCTCGAACAGGCTAAGTTCAGGTCGAACCCCGAACCGTCCGAATCCGAACACCTCATCCCTAGTACAGATGCTGCGTGTATTAAAGTGGCCTGGGTCACAAGGGGACTGATAGGTGCAATGAGCGGGAACATGGAGACACAGGCAGCAGCACTAGCAGATATCAGACGGATTTGCATGGCAACTGCCAGCCGCGTGTGTGCACATTGTATATTAGATTGTAAGCTCTTGAGCAGGACCCCCACTCCTTCCGTTCCATGTGTGTAGCGTGCATGCAGACCCGCTACTGTCTCACCCATTGTACAGCGCTACAGAACCTGCCGGTGCTCCATAAACACTAGTAACTGTAACTGTATAGGTGTGCACACCTTACACATATATACATACATACATAAACCATATATTGTGTTAAATAAATCCTAGGTGTTTTCATTGTAAGAGCTACCAAGTTATTTAATCAATTGTGCACCAGATCAAACACAGTATTTTCCTTCTTCAAGGATTTTTACACCTTCAGTGCTGTGCAACTACTTATCCCACAGCGCTCCTATCTGACTGCCTGAGCATTGTGGGATCTGTAGTTACAACACATGCAGGTCCTTAGAACAAAAACAGCAAAATCAACAAATCAAAAGAAATCAAAGCTAATTTGCCTTTTTTTTTTAACCAAATCTAGACACACACACACACACACTATACATGAAGAAAATGCCCCTTTCCTCCCTTCTGATATACTTGCTTCTTCCTGGGGAGTAGTGATGGCCGGATCATGAACGAATCGTTCTTTTGATCCGGATCTTTTCACTGAACTGAGTGATTCGAATCACCAAGCTGAACGATCCGTTTTTTTTTTTTTTTTTTTCATTCAGTCAGTGAAGCTCTCCCAGCAGCTGTAATGTGATCCTAGAGTGTGTGAGTCAGCTCCGCCTCCCAGCTCTGCCTGGCAGCTGTAATGTATTACATTGTAACCATTCAGTCAGTGAGAAGGATCTGATTCTGCATCTTAAAAGCAGAACATTACACAGGCTCAATGATCCTTCAATAACTAAATAAAGGATTAACCCTCACTGCCCAAAGATCTGGATTCCCTTTACATCTGTATCACTAACTTCCACATAAAATAAATTAAAATAATTCAATTGTTTTTTTTTTAATTATAACATTAGAGAGGAGCTGCAAACCTTCTGTCTGCCTTCACTGACATCACCAAAGCAGGCAGGAGGTTTGATAATATAGTGCAGTGATGGCGAACCTTGACACCCAGATGTTTCAGAACTACATGTCCATGATGCTTACCCACACTGAAAGGCTGACTGAGCATCATGGGACATGTAGTTCAGAAACCTCGGGGTGCCAAGGTTCGCCATCACTGGTGTAGGGTGCAAGAGGAGGAGTTTTGATATTATCTGTATAGTAATATAAGCCGGACAGTGCAGGGAGACCCAGGGGATAATTACAATCATTCTTCCTTGCCTTGCTTTATAAAAAGCTATTGCTAATGCTATAAGCAAAGGGACAGGTCCAATCGGTACTTCATACTAGTACTGAGTGTGAATGAATGCAGAGAGGAGGAGCTACTTTCCTTCTGCCCGCCTTCAGTGACATCAACAAAGAAGGCAGGAAGAAGCTTCAGTGAGAGAGACTGTAAGGGGGCGGAGCCAATCGGCAGCACGGGGCGTGACTGAGAGAGAGAAGCGGTTACTGGTGAGTCACACCACCCCCCCCCCCTGTTTAACTTAGTGATCCGGTGATTCGGATCATGATCCGGATCATTTTTATGAATGATCCGAATCGATCCGATTCACAAAAATGATCCGAACTTCCCATCACTACTGGGGAGTGGTAATCCAGCAGCTCTGTCCTCCTAGAACAGCAGCACATGGCACAGTCTGCACTTCCTGTCACAGCTCTCCCCCTACACACAGAGGAACCTCCCGGTCATGTGATCACACAGCCCAGACTCATCTATGTTTACAGAGCCATCACAGCAGCAGGCACTGCTAGTAACCTCATGGCTCACCACTCATCTTCCCCTTTAGTTTATCAGGAGGTGAGGATGGGAGGGAGCCCTGGGGTTGGTAATATTTACTCGGGGGGGGGGGCAATTGCCCCGTTGCCCCCCCTGGATCCACCCCAGCTCGCAAGATGGTGCCAGTGCCTCCACCATCAAATCCTGCAGCGATGCTCCACGAGCAGCAGCGTGCTCCCTCAAGTGTTCCAGCAGACATTCCAGCGATGTAGATGCCATCCCAGCCACCAAGTCACTTTCTCTCTCCTTTCTCTATCACCAGAAACACCTGAAAAACAACTGATCTTACCTTGATGTACTTCTCACGCTGGCAGGAACAAGAGGAAGAACACTGCACCCATCACCAGCATATATAGCCCAGGTTAGCAACATTTTTGCAAACACACCACCAATAACACCCTAGCTCTCTCCCTGACTGACAGGCCCAGACTATCAGTCAAGCCCCCCCCCCCTCCTGAGAGGCCCCAGGGATTCTACATCCTTCCAGATCCTTCCTTAACTTACAGGCCCAGGCCATCAGTCATATCCCCCTTCCTGAAAGGTCCAGGGGGTTCTTTCACGGCCATAGACTGCAGAGTGAACGAGCTGCAATACGCCCCAAAGAAGCTCCTGTACTTTTTTGGGCATAGGATGTTTTACAGCGCATTCCTGCACGCTGTAAAATGCCCAGGTATGAACGGGTCCCATAGCAAATAATGGGATTTCCCTGTTTATGCGTATTACAGCGTGCAGGAACGCGCTGTAAAAAGCTTAGGTGTGAACCGGGCCTTAAGGTGCTGCCCGGCAGTGTGAGGATTCATATGCTGCATTAATTATTCTTCTTACAAATTTGGTTACCTAACCTGTTTGCGTTGGGATTGTAATATTTTGACATCTAGGGCCCGGGTGGCGATCGGGGAGGCCCGGACGCATGGTGCCGCCAGCTGGCCAAATGCCAGGAGCTCTGGCGGCACCCAGCACAGCTGTGAGTGATCAGGGGGTAGGGCGCGGAGTGATGACGCAGAGCCGCCGGGACTGGTGTGCACCAATTCTCACCATATACAGTAGCGCAGTACTAGTGCCTAAACGTTGCTGAGATGGTTTTGTTATAACAACTACTCTCGCTCTGTGCCCCTGTGTGGTATATTCCGCTGCTTGTTACTGCTGGTACGCTTCCATCCTGCCATACACTATAGCGCAGTAATATTTGGGTGCACTGCCACTGACACCTATATTACCAGATTTATATAATTTTAATATTGGACTGCAGGATCCAACCCTGCACTCTTCCACAATACCTCAGAGGGGTTACAGACGGTGTGAAGGCACTGTTGCCGACACTAAAGGCCCAAGTTTAAAGCACCTATTGTTACTTTCATCCAAAGCCTGCATAAGGCTGGGGTCAGACGAACGCAGTGCGAACGCTCGTGCAGCCACAAATGACAGGCAATATACGAAGTACGGCCGCACGAAAGTGCGGCTGCGCAACGCAAGCAGCAAACAAACGTATTTTTTCGAGAACGTGATACCGCTAGTACTGAAGTACAGAGTGCGCTGCGTCCACTAGCGGCATGTGTGCGTGATTAGGAGACGTCAGACGCTGCTCATGTCTGGCCAACATAACGTCCAGACAAAAATGGGTTTTATTTAGGGATGTGGAGTTTTGGAATTTCGGAATTTTCACGAAATGTCCCGATTCGTGTCTTCTTATTCAGCCGAATTTCCGAATCGGATAGGATCCGAAAACGGCAGATCAGAAAAGTTTTCAGAGCCGCAACGAAAAATTTTTGGAATTTTCGAATAGACTTGAAATCATGAAATGTGGCAAATCGAAATTTATTTTCGCTCTATTCGTGATTTTGGTTCCATTCGGGCTTTCGGTTCCAAATCGCTGATTCTGTAAATTTTGTATAATTTCCAATGATCCGATAATTCTGTCGATACGATAATTCTGTCGATACAATACTTCTGTTGTAGTCGGATCATTTACGTCCGCGGTTCGCGCGTCTCCATTACAGCCTGTCGTAAACTTTATGGAGCCATTGTAGAGTTTGAAAATTTTTTGGACAGACCAAAAAAAAACAATATTACAATGCCTCAAACTGTAAGTGAGTCCTATTCGGACACTTCATCCCCTTCCACCCCAGAGACACCCAGGAAAAAGCAGGCCAGCAACATGGCATTTGAGGAGATGGTGGAGCTGGTCCGCATCTTTGAAAAACGGGATTACGACTGCCGTAAGGGCCCTTACGGCAGGAAGAACAACGTCCGTAAGGACCGGATCCTCGATAAGGTTCGCACCACCATTGTGGAATTGTTTGGCAAAGACCAGACGAAGGACCAGCTCCGAAAACGCTTGTCTGACCTCAAGGCATGCGAGCAGGAGCAGTTGAGGCACATCCGGCATGTCATAGCCAAACGTAAGTGTCATGTTATATTGTAAAGCGCTGTGCAAGCTGTTGGCGCTATATAAATCCTGTATAATAATAATAATGTGCTTGCATGTGCTAATGTGCACAGAAATACGTTGATTGATCTAGTTCTTTTTTCATGCAATGTGTATAGCTTTGCGTTTTCAGGACTTTTCAGGATACATGCATTTTTGCCATTGCTCTTCTTTTTTGGGATTTTACGTGTAGCGCTGCTTTAAAACACTGTATTCTGGTGCATTGAACTATTGCTGCCAACAGAGGGAGACAGATACATTGTGGACTATGCTGGACAAAACCGAACTACATCAACCATCATCCTTTGCGTGAGAACAGGAAGGAGGTGGTACAGGAAGAGGAAAGAGATCAGCAGCCTCGTGCAAGGCATGGGCAGAGTGAGCGGAGCAGTGAAAGGTGGAGGACGCAGGTTGGAGCTGTCAGGGATCGCAACCAGGCCGGAGTACAGACGCTGTCTTACTGGTGCTGGAGATCGGGACAGTGACTGTGTTGAGACCTACCTACGCAGCGCTGAGAGGTCTGGAGGACAAGCTGGATCCGGCAGGACCCCGAGTTAGGAGACCGCGCTGATCGATTGGGAGTGCAGGTGGCGGATCGTTGTTCCAGTTGCAGAGATTTGGGCAAGCAGGGAGCAGATTCAGTGGCACGGAGTCCCAGTACATAGCGGAGAAGATCTATTGATCGAGGCATCGAGTGTTGGACAGTTTCGTTCATCCGATGGGTGAGAGGCCTCCCAGGCCACAGTTCCAAAACAGAAATGCACGCTGCAATATTATTTAAATTCATAGGGCCCCAACGGTGACTAGTCGAAGATTGCTCTTTTCGTTCACTGGCCAGTTGAACATAGTACCCGGGTACCCTAGACAACACACATATGTATTTTTTGAGCTATTATTCACGGGACTTACACTCCAGAGCTGAGGGGGTTAACCGGTTTTCTTTTACCGCCGCGTGTTTTTCCCGCGTTACGAATTCTTGTTACTCAAATACCGTATATGCGTATTATATGCTGCTTTATTGGGATCAGTAAAGAATATAATATATAAAAATCCACAACAGTGCTGGTGTATAGTTATTTCCTATTGCGGTGAGACTATCCCGAGGTTTATTCAGCTGCTCCTCCGGGAGTGAGCGCTACATACGTATTCGTGAAAATTGTGATATTTGATGTATGTCGATGAAATTACAATGCTGGATTTCTTTTTGCACTGTGTACTGTAGTGTGATGGGGAGGGGGGGTTGTTGTGACTGAGTGATGCATACGAGATGACTCTCAGCTTGCCCAGTATTGGCTCCCACCTGCGCATCAACAAAAATCTCTGCGTCTCTGCTAAGTGGTAATATGGGACATGTAGTTCTTCTGAAAGTGCATCCAAACAGAGCCGCGTTCAATACCTCAGAAGCTGCTGAATTGATGCAGCGCAGCACTACAATTTTGTTTTAACAGATTCACTTGGGGGTTACCCCACCATGGTATTCTTTATAGCGATTTGAATTTGACAACTTGACCATTTGGCTCTTCTCCTTTTTGTACAATTATTGATGGATATGCAGCAAATTGCTTGGGCATGGTTGTCCTGTTGATAGGGATTGTGGCAATATATGAGATTTTGGAGAATCAATTATTGTGCCTTCTCATCATTACGCTGATTTGCAGCCAAATGTTTAAATATAACAATCTATGAATACAGGATAATTTGAGCCTTTCTGTCCTTATTATTACATGGGTACTGCAGAACCCCTGTAGGAATCTCTGTGATGACATTTGAGACCTTGAAGGACTAGCATTTGCAATTATTTTATGTACTGTGTGCATTATGCTGATTGTCGTACAACAATTTATGAATATATAGAGGATTTTAAGCCTCTCTTTTCCAAACGACTACAATGTCGATTGTGTAAACGTTCAGCCGATTAATGTACTCAGCCATCTATATACAAAAATTATGTGGAGATCATGATACAAATTGAGATACCGGAGGGATATTTAAATCTTTCCCTTTATATATTTTGTATTGCATTTTTCGGATGGTTTTTCAATACCTAATGCAACCAATCGTAGATGTATAGAGCAATTAAGGGTCTTTTCGTTTCCAACAACCATTACAATATTCTGCAGACATAAGTTGATACTTTAATTGTCCATAATCATCTATCTTGATATAAACAGTGATTTGCAAATCTTTATACCTTGCCTGTCTTTCAATCAATCGAGATTTAATAGATCCCCAATTGTTCAGAGAATTGTCTCTAGTAACGGTCTATTAAACGTAAAAAGCGATCAGCTACAACTGTGCATAAGGCTTCATTATTTAGATACTGTGTTGCCATGAATTGATACAGTACTGGTCTGATTGGCCCGTCTTGACACATCAGTGTTACATATATCCTTACTTCTCCGCTCTTTATAATCACTTGAGATTAAGTGGATGTGTATACCATTTCGGAGAATTGTCTATTTGGATACTGCGACAATTAGAACTACTTCTTAAACCCACAAACTGAACAATCTATTGCGGAAGAACGTTTTTCTGAAGTCTAATTGCTCATGTATTATTAACTTTACTGGATCTCATATTAGGATCACGGGTCTATGATTTCCTCTATATTTAAAAAAAAGGGGTATTCCATCGGCCACAATTTTCTGTCTTACACAATTTTTTCATCTCAAACTAATCATTTGATAAGAGCGTAATTATTGCTTTAACAATACACATAGATTTGATCATATAAGATCACTTCAAGAGACGGTTAACAAGTGTCTGATCCTTCTCAATCGATTGGTTATATACAAGGCTATTTTCAAATTGATCACACCGGGCATTATTTTATGCCACACCTAATGATTCTAATTTAATTAAGATCGAGTCTATATTGGTGCATTTTTTGGTGATATCATCTTATGTTGGTTATCCTGATTGATTATGTTACAATATTTATTTATCACTATATAGAATTGACTGCTCTCATCTACAGTCATAACCTTATCTTTTCAGCATTACATTGTTTATGTGTTTTAACCTGTGTACGTTCATTATATGTTTAATAAAATTTAGAACAACAGAATAGGTGGTCTATGCAGCCTCCCACGGTTTTTTTATGGTACTACCCTTCTCTGAACACAGTGTTCAGTTTTTTCTGCTAATCGCTACTTCAAAGGTTTAATCCTTAATTTAGTACCTATTGGTCTCAATCGTTTTTTGTTTTCTGTTCTTTATTACAGCAATTCAGTTTGCAGCAGCAGTGTCATTGAACGCTTTGGATGCGAATTTCAAAACAAAATGGCCGATTTCTGTTGTTTCTGCAATATCCATAGTTTTATTAGCAGAAACTGAGACTGAGGCCATCTTTGAAATAATTTAAAGCAGTCGGCACAATTCCGTTTTGTATGCACACAACACAAATCATAGTTTTTATTGAATAAACGTAATGTTTACTTCTGAAAAAAATATATAATTGAACCGTAATATATGTCTATGTGCAGGGGTCAATAATAAATAAATATTTTGTGACTTTAGAACTATGAGATGGGAGTAGTGGTGGGTCAAGCTGGTAGTGGGGTAGTGGAGGGGTGTTGCAATACTTTCGGCAATATAGTGTATAGATATACCATTTTTTCCAGTCTGCATTATTTACGTGTTATTTTTTGGATTTGGCAGAAAACAGGAAGGCAAAGGCAGCATCTCATGCCCCGGCGCCGGCGGGGACCAGCACCTCCAGTGCCCCAGTGGAGGACGAGGGGGAGCCACGGGCGACAACCAGCGCTGGTATATACTGTTTTATTTTGCATCGACTTTTGGTCAAAAACAGAAACCTTTTTTGTTTACTGTATTTTCATTTAATTTTTTTATATATAGCACAAGAGGTGCAGGAGGAGGAGCAAGAGGAGGATGGCGATGAGAGGGAGCTGGAGCCGCAGGAGGCTGCCAGCTCAGGGGTTTTTTTTTACTGTTGTATTTTGCACCGACTTTTGGTCAAAAATAAATCAGTTTTGTTGTTTACTGTATTTTTTCTTTCTTTAATTTCTTAGATATAGCACCGGAAGAGGTGCTGACGGTGGTGGTGGAGGAAGAGGAGGAGGAGGAGGGGGAGTCGGAGCCTCAGGAGGCCGCCAGCTCTGGTATATACTGTTATATTTTTTAAAGACTTTCAGTCAAAAATAGAAACTTGTTCCTTCTTTCATTTATTGGATATATAGCAGGAGAAGCCAGACCGGACAGGTCCAGAGTCAGGATGGCGATTGGGGAGCTACGCCTGGCTGGCAACAAACTCCATGCCATCCAGGAGTTGCTACAGGAGTTGCGGGAGCATCTTGATAACGCCGTCGACGTCCTGGAACGGCTCTAGACCAGCCTCCTCCTCCCCTATGTTTGTCCCAGATGGGCAGTTTGCCATGTGGCATTTTTTGTAAATAACTTTTATATTTTTTTCTCTATTTTCCTCTGTTTGTGTCCGTTGCTTTTCCTTACTTAATATGTATTGCTTGGTTTCCTCACTGTTAAAATTATATGTATGTAGCGCTCACCACCGGAGGAGCCGCTGAATTAACCTCGGGTTAGTCTCACCGCACTAGGGAATAAATATACACCAGCACGGTTGTGGATTTTATAGATTATATACTTTACTGATCCCAATAAAGTGACACATATAATGCAAATACGGTATATGAACGACAGGATTTCGGAATGCGAGAAACACGCAGCGGCAAAAGAAAAGTTTAACCCCTTAAGTTCTGGAGTATAAGTCCCGTGAAAGTAATATCTCAAAAAGGTGTATGTGTATGATCTCGGGTACCCGGGTACTGTATTCAACTGGCCAGTGAATAAAACAAACAAATCTTCGACTAGTCAAGTTGGGGCCCTGTGGAATTAAACAATGCTGCATCGTGTGTTTCTTTATTTTTGGAACTGCGGCCTGGGAGGCCTCTCACCCATCCGATAGGTAATCTGTTCAGGACCCGATCAAGGATTTCTCTCCGCTGTTTACTGGGTCTCTGTGCCACCGGATCCGCTCCCTGTTTGTCCGATCTCCACACTGCGTACAACGGTTTACTGCCTGCACTCCCAATGGATCATCGCAGTCTCCTTACACGGGGTCCAGCCGGAACCAGCTTCTTGTCCTCAGACCTCCCAGCTTGGTATAGACAGATCTCCACAGGGTCACTGTCCCGATCCCCAGCATCAGCGAGGTAGCCCCTGCACTCTGGCCTGGTCACGATCCTTAACAGTCCTTCTCCTTTCAGCTCCCAGCTCACTCTGAGCATGCTTTCCACGAGGCTGCTGATGCCTTTCCTTTCCTACACACCCACTTCCTGTCCTCACGCAAAGCATCATGGAAAATGTAGTTCAGTGCTTTCCTTGCTTGTCCAACATAATCTTACCATGGTCTCTAGTCTCCCTCTGGTGGCCATAATAATTAAATGCGGCAGAACACAGTCTTTAAAGCAGCGCTACACTCTCCCCCCCTAAACTCTTGGGTCCTCCCAAGGGCGTGTAACGGATACATGTATCGGTCATACATAACACAACATAACATAACACAACAGTTCTCACTTTAACCTATATATTCAGGGTTGACAACAGGCAGCAAATATCCTCAATCTCACCCAAACCCCTAGACACCTCTGCAAGTAGGGCTGACACTTCAGGAAACCTCCGCAAAGTTGTTACAGCTTCCTCTGTGCTATGTCCTGGTGAATCATACGTGAGTCTCTGAGGGAGTCGTATTGAACGTTTAGGTTCAAATTTTTCAGGATCCTCTTCAGTCGGGAGACCTGACTCCACAGGCTCAATTCTCTCTCCTGTAGACTGAGTAGATACATCTTCAGTGTATGAACCTTCCAGGGAAGGCATAAAACTGTCATCACCCGATACGTCTTCAGGTGGGTGAGTCGCATTTACGGGCTAAATTTTCTCATCAACAATTGGAGCAAACACTTCCTCGGAATATGAGCCCTCCAGTGAAGGCATAGAACTGTAATCTATGGATATTTCCTCTAGAACTTCAGGAACTTCCGGTGCTTGAGTCATAACTTCAGAAATATCAGGTTCTAAATCACTCTCACTCCGGTCAGAGACCGGCTTGATGCCCTGAGACTCAGGTGTCCACACCCAGCTCAGACACCAGCCTTCCTCTTCACTGTCTTCTTCACTCTCTCCGACGGGACGTAACTGCTGAGACCGAGTAATAGAAGTCGGACGAGATATAGGCAGACCAGGCACAGAGAATTTGTCTCCAATCGGTACTTGTACAGTCTTTCCTGACCATAGGACCTTCTCTGTCCCTTCCGTTCTCCTCAGCCTTCTTACTTCTGTAGTGGCTCTCTGTTCTTTGACCCTCCGTGGACAGGCTGGTCGTGACATTGAGTGTGCCTTCTTAGGAGCAGAACTCTCTTCCGTGACCAGTGGGGTTAAGAGGTGTCTCAACACATCAGTGTTCATCCCCACTATCATAGAACTTCGATTAGCTCCCGAGGGACGAGGACACACAATTGCCAACGTGTCACATACTCCCGGTTGTCCAGCAATCACCGAACTGAATTCTAGCTTCACCTGTATATATCCATCATAGGGAAACCTCTCCATTCCCATACCCCAGATTTCGAGATGTCAGGATCCCTGGCTGTAGCCATCCTGAAACCCCCCCTGGTGGTTCACTTCCATCCTGTTCCTGCCCTGCAGCCAGCAACCAGCATCCAGCAGTGTAAGAGTTAACACCAAAACACACGTGACTCACAAAATAAAGGGCTCTGCCCCTCAATGACACATTGCTGGTTCATTACAGCTCATGCTCATGAAGAGTGGACATCGTTGCTTTGTTGCTACTCTGCTACCTGATCCTGATTCCCCATTTCTGGTTCCTGCAATTACAACCATCATCCCCATCATCCTCTGCAATCAACCTGGTTAGTCTTTATTTCCATTCACCCTCCACCATCCATATCCTCTGCTTATCAGTACAGACCACTGCATCCTGGGCTCATACCCCTGCCACCCAGGTGCCACCCAGGTACCATCCCCACATTCCTGACACGAGATCCTTCAATTTCTTCAGGGGTATATGCTTCAAATATTTCTGATAGAAGTCTCGGTAAATCAGCATTACTTGAGCACCCGAATCTAGAAGAGCCTTAGTATAGACTCCTTCCACTTGAACCGGGATGATGGGCGAAGGACCTATCAACTTGTCAGGGAACTTTTTCGTAGCAGCAGGAAAGGTAGACCCAGTCTGTTGTACTCTAACCCTTGTCCTCATATGTGGCGACTGAGGGCATACATTGTCTTCCCGTGACGTAGGATCGGACCTCCAGGGAGAGGATCTCCTAGTTCTAGCAGGCACATATAGGGACCCTCCCTGTCTCCTTTCCGGACACTGAGCCTTGAAATGGCCGAATTCCCCACAGGCGAAACATCTTCCCCACGAGGATGAGGGCATACTTTCTTCCTGTGGCTCATTTGAAAATCTCCTGTCGGAGGCCACGGCAACCGCTGCTGTTCGTATATCTGAGAGAGACCTCTGCATTTCAGTCTGCATTTCTGCTACTTTCAAGATTTCCCGGCATAGATCCGTGTGTGTCTATTCCATCTTAACTTGGGCTTCTTGTACTTTCTTGAGAGTATTTTGTATCTCACTATACACCTGGTTTGACGACTTTTGGGTTATCTCCGGCTCATATATCTCTTCCGGATCATCTTCATCTGATGAACACTCGTTATACCCTATGGGTTGCGCATAGACCTTTTCTCCCCTTCTTGCAAGCTTCTCTTCCAGAAGGGCTTCTTCTTCCCGAACAATTCGAATCAGTTCTAGGTAATTTAACTCTTTATTACCTTCTCGAGTCTTTAGGTGCAACACCACAGGGTCTAAGGGTAAAGCACCTTTCAATATCTGACGCATTCTAACCTGATCTACTGTAGTGGGGTCTGCTCCTTTCTTCAACAGTACATGGTACAGTATCTTATCCAGGCGCCTCATGTATTCTGTCATCTTATCACCCTTTTTCTGGTAAGTATGTTCATACTGGTACATGAGCTCAGCAGCCTTTTCCGTTCGCCCGAAGACTTCCTGTAATATGTTCAGGTAATCTAGAGCAGTATAGTCTCTCTTACTCAGTTTCAGATTCCTGACAGCCTCTGACGCAGGTCCCTTCAAGCTCTCAGTAATTTTTTGCTTCTTCTGCGCTTCAGAGACGTCCCACTCATCCAGAGCCTGTATCGCCTGTTCTACCCATTCTTCGAAGGTTTCTTCTCCCACCGGAGTTGGCAAGTTTCCTGAAAATTTTTACAACTTCCGATATCCGAAGCTGATATAAGAAGGGTGGGCCCTCTGACACTTAACTACGAGGTCTCCAATAGCGGCAATGAACTCCGGCCCGATCATGGCCAGCGGGCTGGATGCAGGAATATTCACAGAATCACCACGTGGCTTACTTGGCTGGATCAGACGAACTTCCTCGTCGTCGGTTAGCTGCATACTCACGCCCTGAAAACACACGGGAACACCTTTTCTCCACTCAAAAACAACATACATGTGAGAAGTCTCTGGGTTCACTTTAATGTCCACTAGAAACCCCCGTTGATCAGGTGCCAACGCTGCCACGGCCTGGCAGATCTGTTCTTCTGCCCTGGTGCCTGCAGGAATATCCATTACTACACTCAACTCTAATTGGCCACCCTGTGCTTTACACCACTCTGCTGCTTCGTCTGGATCCATATTTAACCCTTTAAATGCGGTTTTATTCTAGAGACTAATCCCGGACGAGCCCCCACGTGTAGCGCTCACCCCCGGAGGAGCCGCTGAATTAACCTCGGGTTAGTCTCACCGTACTAGGGAATAAATATACACCAGCACGGTTGTGGATTTTATAGATTATATACTTTACTGATCCCAATAAAGTGACACATATAATGCAAATACGGTATATGAACGACAGGATTTCGTAATGCGAGAAACACGCAGCGGCAAAAGAAAAGTTTAACCCCTTAAGTTCTGAAGTATAAGTGCCGTGAAAGTAATATCTCAAAAAGGTGTATGTGTATGATCTCGGGTACCCGGGTACTGTATTCAACTGGCCAGTGAATAAAACAAACAAATCTTCGACTAGTCAAATTGGGGCCCTGTGGAAGTAAACAATGCTGCAGCGTGCGCTTCTTTATTTTTGGAACTGCGGCCTGGGAGGCCTCTCAACCATCCAATAGGTAATCTGTTCAGGACCCGATCAAGGATTTCTTTCCGCTGTTTACTGGGACTCTGTGCCACCAGATCCGCTCCCTGTTTGTCTGATCTCCACACTGTGTACAACGGTTTACTGCCTGCACTCCAAATGGATCATCGCAGTCTCCTTACATGTGGTCCAGCCGGAACCAGCTTCTTGTCCTCAGACCTCCCAGCTTGGTATAGACAGATCTCCGCAGGGTCACTGTCTCGATCCCCAGCACCAGCGAGGTAGCCCCTGCGCTCTGGCCTGGTCGCGATCCTTAACAGCTCTGCCTGCGTCCTTCTCCTTTCAGCTCCCAGCTCACACTGAGCATGCTTTCCACGAGGCTGCTGATGCCTTTCCTTTCCTACACACCCACTTCCTGTCCTCACGCAAAGCATCATGGAAAATGTAGTTCAGTGCTTTCCTCTCCCTCTGGTGGCCATAATAATTAAATGCAGCAGAACACAGTCTTTAAAGCAGCGCTACATGTACATTAATTTATTGACATTTCTATGGACCCTTTGTCATAAATTTGTCAACATATTTGTGGCCATGAATGTGACTGTGCACATTCTACACTGCCTGCCTGGCCAAAAAATGTCACACACTTTAACACAACCTTGTACTGCCTTGAGATTTGATTACCGTGGCATGGTTTTGTTAAGCTTAGGCGATGTCACAACATGGATTTTTGTCCACAGTCACATTCATTGTATAACCAAGAATTTATCAAAAAATATTGATGGCAGCACTGCGTGTTGTGAAGTCTTCTCCGAAACAACCCAAAGATTCTCAGTGCGGCTCAGGTCTAGTTTAGTAAGTTGCCCCTGTTCGCGGCTCCACACACGCTTCACGCCACACCTCCTCCCCGCTTCTCCCAGCTATGAGCTTTCGCCCACTGCTGCCTGCTAAGACGCTGCCTGCCAAGAAGGTCACATCTTTGCAGGACGACAACAGTGTGGGGAAACAGCAGCTGCCGACAGTCCTAAGACCTCATCGTGTATAGGTTGAGGGGTGTGCTTCCCAGCAGTGTGTGGATTCATATGCTGCATTAATTATACCGCAGAGAGGCACTTCCCAGCAGTGTGTGGATTCATATGCTGCATTAATTGATGCTGCAGAGAGGTGCTTCCCCTTAACGTGTGGATTCATATGCTGCATTAACCACTTGGCTGCTAAGGACGTGCTCAGCGCGTCCTGCCAAGTGCTCCTCCTGTGCTAGGGACGCCATCAGACCCAGAAAATCACCTCAATACACAAATGTTTTAAATAAAGTTGTAAACCCCAAAAAAACTTGCTGGCACAGTGACAAGACACACATCACCTAAATTCCCTGATATTTGGTCAAAATGAGACCCCCCAGACCCCCCCAGTAGCATGGCAGACCGGCAGTAACAACACACACAACTATCTTCTTTGAAATCTCCTCTGAAATGCATGCAGAAGCGCTGCGTTGAAACCTTATATAGTGTGCTGCGGGACTTAGCTCTGTGAGCCCATGATTGGGCAAAATTTGCCCAATCAGGACTCTGAGCTGTGATTGGCATAGTGTTCAACCAGTCTTGCACCAGACCTGTGGTCAGGTGCAAGGCTGTAGCCAATTACGAGCTTCAGGCAGTGGGAAAATGCATTGTGGTCCATTGTGGTCGAACATGCGGCAAACACCCGGAAATGTTCGAGGTTCGCGATCTGCTCGAACAGGCTAAGTTTGGGTCGAACCCCGAACCGTCTGAACCCGAACAGCTCATCCCTAGTCCAGAGGATCCGGCAACCACGTGGGAGACAGTCATGTGTCCGAGCCGAGTCATGTGTCCGGGTGGCAGGGAATCTGAAACTCGTACACATGACTCGAAACCCGGACAGTACGGGTCAAAACCATACGGGGGGGAACCCTATGTACTGCTCCCGAAGGGCCTATGTGAGCATACAATTATTATTGTGTTAGAAATGTCTATCATAAAGCGTACAAGCTGAGTCCCTAGAGTCTCTGACTATCAATTGTCATATATACCTTGCTTTATACATATAATATAAGAGGATATAGTCATCTAACAGGATGGTAGCCAGTCCCTGTGCATTTTAACCCCTTAAGGGTGGCTAGGTGTCGTGTGTGGGTCTCTAATGGCAATGTTTCTATACATCCTACAAATCCGCAACTTCACGGGCAGGTTATGGGGACCTCCTGGGCACGATATTTGAAGGAATTTTTAGTTTTTATTTTTAACCCTTATTTTATGGAAGAACTCACTGTTCCTTTAAAAACGTATTTTTTAAAAAAATTTGTCCTTGTTTCCTGTCCCCCAGGACACTACCAGGATCCCCATACACCTTTTATGGCAAATATCTTGCATATATGCCCTCTTGGAGGGCACTCTAAAAACTGAACTTTTGACTCCCATTGACTTGCATTGAGTTTGGTTCGAGTTCGAGTTCGAGTTCGAACTCAAACTTTTGAAATTGTTCGAGTTCGAATGCGAACCGAACATGGGGGTGTTCGGCTCATCCCTACTCTGCACCTGAGCAGCTCTGACATCTGATGCCTTGGACTGGCTTGTGCTACGGTTGGTCATAGAGGATGTTGTGCCTCGTGTTTGTTGTACCTCCTCCTCCTCACTTGACTCCTCTGTTCGATCAGGCACCCAGGTGGAGTCAGTGACCTCATCATCATTGTCAACACCCCCTATCACCTCGTCACTGGAACCAACTTGGCAGTATGCTGCAGCTGCTGGGGCAACATGAGTGCCAGTTATTTGTGTGTCATCACTGGCACCTCCTTCCTCTAGGTTAATTATATTACCTTCCTCAACCTCAGAGATTGAATCAGAGCACTGTAGTTGCTGCGCATCCTCAAGCATCATGTCACTGTCATTGTAGTCAAACAATTCAGCTGACACCTCCGTGTGTGATAGTGAGGCTACGGCAGGAGTAGCTGTGGACATGGAGGCTGCATTAGATGCTTTGGCAGCTGAGGTGAACTGTAAACTACTACAAACCTGGCTGGCAGAGGACTCGGAGGATGAGGATTGTCTGGTTAGCCAATCCACCAAAACCTCTGTGTAATATATGTTGCTGCTGCTTAAGATGGCCAGCACCAGTTAGAAATGACAAGCATGCCCCTGCAGAGGATGCACCATGTCCACGACGACCAGAGGCACAGCCTCCCGACACAGAGGCTGCTGTCCCTCTTATCTGTGTCTGGGAGCGTCTGCCTGTCCTTTTTGGTCTTTCTGACATGATGAGTGATATATAGATTAAAGATATACAGAACTCTGATTCAACTCTGTTATACAATTGAAGATATGCAGAACTCTGATTCAACTCTGGTATAAAGATTAAAGATTTCCAGAACTCTGGTATAACTCAGTGAGACACCCTTATAGCTGGCAGCCAGTGACAAGACACAGATTAAAATTCCCAGAAACCTCCTATAAATCAGTGAGACCTCCTGATGGGTGACAGTGACAAGACACAAATTACAATTCACAGAAACCACCTATAAATCAGTGAGACCCCTGATAGGACCCCCTGATAGCTGACAACAGTGACAAAACACAGATTACAATTCACAGAAATCTGATAGAAGTATGTGGGACCCCCTGATAGCTGGCAGTGAGAAGACATGGATTACAATTCGCAGAAACCTCCTATAAATCAGTGAGACCCCCTGATGGGTGGCAGTGAGAACACACAGATTACAACAATTCCCAGATATTTTGTAGAAATTACTGACCCCCCAAAATACTTGGTGGCAGCCAGTGAGAACACACGGATTATAACAATTCCCAAATATTTTTTAGAAATTACTGACCCCCAAAATAGTTGCTGGGAGTGAGAACACACAGATTAGAACAATTCCCAGATATTTTGTAGAAATTACTGACCCCCCAAAATACTGGGTGGCCGTGAGTGACAACACACGGATTATAACAATTCCCAAATATTTTGTAGACATTACTGACCCCCCCAAAATACTGGGTGGCAGTGAGAACACACGGATTATAACAATTCCCAAATATTTTGTAGAAATTACTGACCCCCAAAATACTTGGTGGCAGCAAGTGAGAACACATGGATTATAACAATTCCCAAATATTTTGTAGAAATTACTGACCCCAAAATACTTGGTGGCAGCCAGTGAGAACACAAAGATTATAACAATTCAAAAATATTTTGTAGAAATTACTGACCCCCAAAATACTGGGTGGCCGTGAGTGACAACACACGGATTATAACAAATCCCAAATATTTTGTAGAAATTACTGACCCCCCAAAATACTTGGTGGCAGCCAGTGGGAACATACAGATTATAACAATTCCCAAATATTTTGTAGAAATTACTGACCCCCAAAATACTTGGTGGCAGTGAGAACACACAGATTAGAACAATTCCCAGATATTTTGTAGAAATGAGACCCCCCCAGTAGCTGGAGGCAGACTGCCAGTGAGAACACACACTAATACAAGAACAATCTCCTCTCAAACACGTGCTGAAGCGCTGTGTGAAGCCTTATATAGTGTGCTGCGGGACTTAGCTCAGTGAGCCCATGATTGGGCAAAATTTGCCCATTCAGGACTCTGAGCCGTGATTGGCATAGTCTTGAACCTGTCTTGCACCTGACCTGTGGTCAGGTGCAAGGCTGTAGCCAATTACAAACTTCAGGTCAGTGGAAAAGTGCACTGTGGTCCATTGTGGTGCATTGTGGGCTAACATGCGGCGAACACGCAGAAATGTTCGTAGTTCGCGAACATGCGAACAGGCGATGTTCGATGCGAACTCCAAACCGATCGTACTGAACAGCTCATCCCTAGTGCAGAGCGCTGTTGTCTCAAAGCACACATGCAGGAACTCTGCTGTCTGGGAGTTCTTTAAGAAATGTGCAGCAGACGCCACCGTTGCCATTTGTAATCTATGTCAGATGAGGATCAAGCGTGGGAAAGACACGGACGCTTGGGTACCACGTGCTTGAGGCGACATATGACCACCTGCCACGCATCCCGTTGGCACAACACTTTGCATAGGTCCTCCTCATCTGTCTCTACCCCCACTATATGTCCTGTCATGTCAATGCCTACAACCTCCACTGACAGGGATGATGCTACAGTAATGGGTGTACCAGGTCCTTCCTCACAATGTGACAGCATCCCAATCAACTTCAGATTTACCCAGTCAGATTATGTTGCCCCAGCTGCTGCAGCGTAAGAAAAAATATAGTCCCAACTATCCCCAAGCACAGCGTCTAAATGACAGCTTAGCAAAATTACTTGCATAGCAGCTGCTGCCTTTCCAGAGCTGGACTCTGCTTCTTTCTGTGATTTTGCTGAATGTGCTGTACCACAGTGGCAGGTTCCAAAACGTCATTTCTTTTCACGGAAGGCCATCCAGCACTATACCAGCATGTGGAAGACAATTTTATGGAGTCATTGGGAAAGGCAGTCAGCAGCAAGGTACACATTACTTTAGACACGTGGTCCAGCAAACATGGACAGGGCCATTACATTTCCTTCACGGCACACTGGGTAACTCTGCTTGCAGCTGGGAGGGATCCAAGACGGGGCTCTGTGCTGGAGCTTGTTCATCCACCACGCCTCAAAAAAGCTGCTTATATGAGGCCTGTCTGCTACACCACCTCTTCCTCTTCCTCCTCCTCCTCCTTCTCTGTCTCTGGCGAAGTGAAAGTTAAACCGACACGTGGCAGGGGCTACGCAATGGCTCAAGCAAAAAGATTACATACTGTGCTTAAGCTGGTTTGTTTAGGGGACAGGAGCCACACCGGGCCAGAAATTCTGTCAGCTCTGCAGGGGCAGGCGTAGAGATGGTTAACACCACGCCAGCTTGAGCTGGGAATGGTCGTCTGTGATAAGGGCAGCAATCTTCTCTCCACCCTACGCTTGGGTAAGTTGACGCATGTACCATGCCTAGCACACGTCCTGAATCTGGTGGTACAGCGTTTCCTAACCAGGTACCCAGGGCTGGCAGAGCTTCTCAGCCAGGCCAGAAAAGTCTGCAGCCACTTCAGACGGTCTTTCCCAGCAAGTGTTTGCCTGGCAGAAATTCAAAGAGAATGCCACCTTCCCATAAACCGTCTGATCTGTGACATGCCCGCCAGGTGGAACTCGACATTTGCAATGCTGCAGCGTCTGCACAAGCAGCAGAGGGCCATCAACGAGTACCTGTGTGAGTATGGCACAAGGACAGGTTCAGGTCAACTTGGTTTCCCCCCCCACAGTGGCTGAAGATCAAGGATGCATGCACTATACTGTCACCATTTGAGGAGGCAACGAGGATGGTGAGCAGGGACAGTGCATGCATCAGTGACACAATTCCTTTAGTGTTCCTGCTGGAGCACACCCTGCAGGGTATTATAGATGTGGCTCTACTCTAGAGGCAGAGCAGCGGGAGGAAGAGGAAGCCTTCCCTAGCTCTCAAGGCCCCAGTCTTTCCGCAGACAGCATTCCAGCGGGTCCTCCTCAGATCAGATAGGAGGAACAGGAGGAGGAGGAGGAATATTTAAGTAGTGGAGGCTTTGAAGGTGGGGATTCCTCAAGGGAGGATTTTGTGTCCCCAGAATCCCAAGGACTAGCACGTGGCTGGGAGGAGGAAGTGCACGATACGGCCATCCTCATTGACCAGGAAGACTCGGAAGCTAATGTCATCTCCAAACTACGCTGCATGGGCTCTCTTATCCTGCAAAGCCTGCTAAAGGACCCCAGGATTTGTGCTATTAAGGAGAGGGATCATTACTGGTTGGCAACCCTTCTTGATCCACGATACAAGTGTAAAGTTGCAGAGCTCATCCTGCCCGCACAGAAGGAGCACAGGATGAAAAAACTTGAGGATGCTCTAAGGCGACAGTTGTGTAACACCTTTCCAGGCACTGGTAGGTTACCAAGTGATGACACAGGTGCTTCCGAGGTTGCGGATGATCAGAAGAATAGCGGTGAAGGCCGGGGCCGCTTGACTGATGCCTTTTTAAATTTTTTTAGTCCAAGACGCCCAGGGACGTCAAATGTAGGCACCCATTGCCAGCGTCTTTACCGTATGGTGCAGGACTACCTAAAGTCAAGGGCAGACCTAGATACCTTTCCAGCAGATGATCCACTGGCTTACTGGGTGTTGAGATTGGATCACTGGCCAGAACGTAGCCAATATGCTATGCAGCTACTAGGTTGCCCTTCATCCAGCGTGCTTTCCGAAAGGACGTTCAGTGCCGCTGGAGGTTTTGTCACAGACAGAAGAGTGCGTCTGTCCATCGACATTTATAAAAATTAATCAGTCCTGGATCAGCAGCTATCAATCCCCTGATGCTGATGTAACGGAATAGATCGGGTATCTCTTCTGCATTCACAAAACCTCCACCACTGCACTCTTCCACAATACCACAAAAGGGTTACAGTGTGAAGGCACTTGCTGCCACCAAAGGCACAATATTTGGGTGCACTGACACTGACGCCTATATTACCAGATTTATATCATTTAAATTTTTGGACCGCAGGGTCCAACCCTGTACTCTTCCACAATACCACAGAGGGGTTACTGTGTGACGGCACTTTCGCCGACGCTAAAGGCCCAATTTTAAAGCGCCTATTGCTACTTTCATCCAAAGCCTGCATAAGTTTCACCATAATTTAGCCAAAAAATCACTAAACTTGTTCTGCGTGTCCTAAAATGTCTTTTCATACAGGCTGATTTGAAACGTAATTTTTTTGTTTTTAAATGTTTCTATACATCCTACAAACCCGCCACTTCACAGACAGTTTATGGGGACCTCCTAGGCACGATATTTGAAGGAATTTTTCATTTTTATTTTTAACCCTTATGTCATGGAAAACTCACTGTTCCTTTAAAAACTTTTTTTAAAAACTTTTTGTCCTTGTTTCCTGTTCCCCAGGGCACTACCCGGACCCCCATACACTTTTAATGGCAAATATCTTGCATATATGCCCTCTTGCAGGGCACTCTAAAAATCGAACTTTTGAGTCCCATTGACTTGCATTGAGTTTGGTTCTTGTTCGAGTTCGAACTCGAACTCTTGAAATTGTTCGAGTTCGAATGCGAACCGAACACGGGGGTGTTCGGCTCATCCCTATTTTTGACGAGAAATGTTATGAGGTTTTTCGTTTGTCTACTATTGAGTAGAATGTATTCGTGGACTGTCGTCAAAAGAATGCTATTTCAATGTATTTTCAGTTTTCTCCATGTAACCTGAAAGCTAGCAATTGTTCTGACCAGTAGTGCACTTTCAAGCCACATTGTCCAAAGGAAATTCTTCAATCTAACGTATAACCTTTATACTGCTAACAACTCTTGAAATGCAGCAGGCTTTCAAATCGAAGATCTTTTATTTTTTTCCTTTCTCCATAGTTCATTGTATATATACTTTGTTTTTCCTACTGTTTTACTCTAGAGCTGTTTTTGAAATGCATTTTCAGGGGGGGCGTGGCCGGCCGTGGAAGGGAGAAGACGCATCCTGCTTGAACTCCGCAGTGGTTTCTTCTCCCCGGGGTCAATTTTTATCTTTACCTGCTGAGAATTCCTGTACAGGCTCCTAAGAGGCTGGCCCACGGGAATGTGCTGACCGGAGCCTGTTTTCCCCCCCTCTGGTCCAGAGACTCACCTGTGGGCCGTGGTCTTTGATTGCGGTCTGCTACAGGTGGCCATTTTGCGGCCTACTACTCAGCCTTTATCGCTGCCTGGTCTCGCTGTGTCGGGCACCCTGACTTCACCGAGGAGTATGCTGGGGACCGCGGAGATGGAGGGCCCACATTTCCCAGTCCTCCTGGATGCTATCTTGCAGCTGCTGGAGGGCGAAGAGCGAGTGTTGACGCGGGGCGATATGCGCCGCGTCATGGCTGTGATGCGACTCGGCCAGGAGGCTGGGGCTCCGTGTGAGGAACTTCCGGGAGGCAACAGGCCTGAGGTGGCTCAGTGCGGCGGAGTGAAGCCAGAGGCGGTGGAGGCAGATGTGACGGAGGATGGGGAGCCTGTCGGATATAATCTCTGCACTTGAATACAACACGTTATATATTGGATTTATCAGCCAAGCCTCCAATATGTCTATATTGGACTTACTGGACCTATCTCGGCAGTTGCCTCCAATATATCAGGGATTATTATTTCATAAGAAATCCATACGAGACACAAATATCAATCGTTTATATTTCTTAGAAATTCTCCTGAATTCTTTTAATTGTCTGTGTTTTGCTTTGAAAAATACAATAATCAATAATCGGATAAAAATATATATATATTTATTACGTATACAAAAAAGTTTCAAATCTCATATTTATTTATTTATTTATTTATTTATAAAGGATTTTACCAGGAAGGATACATTGAGATTTCTCTCGTTTTCAAGTATGTCCTGGGTTCGAGAACATTGAGTGGTTACAGAAATACAAAATAGTAAAATGCAAGATATTAACACAAGACCAAATACACAGATTAACAGAAAAATAAATATGGAGGAAATAAAGTGATTATGTTACATGTTTACAGGTGCATTTGTATTGAGGTATGTTAATAGGGAAGTCTTAAGGGACTTTAGACTGGGGGAAGATTTGACGGTGTCTGGGAGGTTATTCCATATTTGCGGTGCTCTGTAGGAAAATGAGGATTGAGCCATTTTCTTTTTGTATTGCGGTATTGCAAGTAAGGTGCTGGTCCTGGATCTGAGGTTATAGGATGAGGGAACTGCCGGGGGAAGCAGCATATTCAGGTAGGGTGGTAGCTTCCCAGAAAAGCTCTTAAACACCAGGTTGGAAAGGTGAAGGGTGCGTCTAGAGTCCAGTGATGGCCAGTTTAGTTCTTTTAACATGTCACAATGGTGTGTCATGTAGTTACATTGTAGCACAAAGCGACAGAATGAGTTATACAATGTAGTAAGTTTCTGGAGGTGTGTTTGTGGGGCGGCTGCATACACTACATCTCCGTATTCAATGGCTGGCATAAGCATTTGTTGTACAATCTGCTTTCTTACCGCGGGGCTCAGGCAGGATTTGTTTCTCTACAGGGCACCTAGTTTGGGGTAGAGTTTAGATGAGAGTTTTTCGATGTGGGGGCCAAAAGATAGATTTGGGTCTAACCACATACCTAGGTATTTGAGAGAAGTGACTGTGGTCAGCGTGCCATTTGATTTTGTCCCAACACATAGATGGGGTGTTTGCAATTTGTGTAGTTTAGGTGCGGTTCCAAAGAGCATTGTAACAGTTTTGTCAGTATTTAGAAAAAGTTTGTTATTTGCAATCCACTTTTCTACCCCTGTGAATTGTTCTTGCAGCACTGCCTCCAGCTGTGGGAGATTTGGTTTGCTGGTATAGATTACAGTGTCGTCTGCGTACATGTGTACAGTTGAAGCTTTGCAGACATTGGGCAGATTGTTTATGAATATTGTGAATAGCAGGGGGCCAAGTATCGAGCCTTGGGGTACACCGCACGTGACTGGGAGGGGAAGGGAAGTGCTGTCAGAAATGGACACAAATTGAGACCTATCAGACACATATGATTGGAACCAGGTTAACGTACTATCACCAATACCAGAGTTTTTAAGTTTTTGTAATAGGATGCCATGGTCTACTGTGTCAAAAGCCTTGGCAAAGTCAAGGAAGATGGCTCCAGTTAGATTTCCTTGTTCCATGCCCGCTTGGATATCTTTACAAACTTTTAAAAGGGCAGTTGTAGTTGAATGGTTTGGACGAAAGCCTGATTGATCTGGGGTTAAATAGTTCTGATACTGATAATAATCACGTAATTGAGTGTAGACACATTTTTCCAGAATTTTTGACATTACAGGGAGCAGTGATATTGGGCGGTAGTTGGATACCAAAGTATTGTCTCCACTTTTATGGATAGGTACCACCCTTGAAGTCTTCCAGAGTTTGGGTATGTATCCAGTCGCCAGTGATTCATTAATCAGGGTTGCGACAGGTTTTGCAATTGCTGGTGCACTGATTTTCAGCAGCATTGCTGGGATTTGATCAGGTCCAGACTGGTATTTCATTTTTTGGTTATGGAGAAGTTTAGTGATGGCACTGACAGGCACTGGCCTAAAACTGAATTTCTCTGGGTTACGGGGTCTTTGCACTGTTGGTGGGTCCTGACCTGCGTGCGGCCTTTCTGATTGCGTGTCATTTCCTAGCTTAGCAATGAGGGTGGTGGCGCATCCAACAAAATAATTATTAAAAGCATTTGCTACATCTAGGGGGTGTTGTACAGTTTGGTTGTTTACTTTTAAAGCAGCTGGTTGGGAGTGGCTGGGGGGTGCTTGTATGTTACTTATGATTTTCCAAAAATTTCTGGGGTTTGATATGTTATTGTTTAAATTTTCATTGAAGTATTGGGCTTTAGCCATTTTTGTTTCTTTTGTGCATTCATTCCGGCATTTTCGGTATTCACAGTGATCGTTCATGGATCCAGTACTCTTGAACTTTGACCACAGGGAGTCTCTAAACTGGTACATATGCGTGAAGTCAGCTGTAACCCAGGGGAGATGGGCCCCTTTTACTCGCACTTTATGCAGCGGGGCATGGGAATTCCAGACTTGCAGGAGCTCAGACTGAAAGTATTCAACTGCACAGTCTAGGTCTGGGATTAGTTTTAGTCTGTACCAGGGGAGCTGTATGAGATCACTTAGGAAGGATTGAAGAATAAATTTCTTGAAAGACCTGGTGGTTATTACCTTTGCGGGAGATTTCAAAGCCTTTATTTTGCGCACGCAATATACTAGACAATGGTCACTAAAGCTATTAGCAAGAACGCCTGCCTCCTGTATTCTATCAGGAGATGAGGAGAGAATCCAGTCCAGCAAGGTATGGTTAGGGCTTTTCATATTAATGCGAGTGGGAGAGGAGATTAATTGAGTTAGCTGCAAAGTTTTAAACGGTGTGCAGTGTTTATTGTTTTTAGGATTTAGCCAATATGTATTAAAATCGCCAAGGACCAGCAGTTCACTTTTTTGGTTTTGGGTAAGTAGGTTATTAAGGATTTGAGATATGTCAGAGAGGGAGTGCACTGGAGAGCTCGGTGGACGATAGAACCCAGCAACAATGATTGATTTAGTGAATGGGATCTCAATTATACCAGAGAGGAAATCAAAGGTGACAGGAGAGCTAGAAGACTGTAAGGGGGTGAACTTTAAGGACTCCTCAACATAAATAACAATTCCCCCTCCTCTCTTTGCTCTGTCTTTTCTATAACATAAATACCCCTGTATTGATATGGCAGAGTCTGGTACTTTTGGGGTTAACCATGACTCAGTGAGCACAATGACTTTGGGTTTGTAATAGCAACACCAAGCCTGAAGCTCATCCAATTTAGGGAGTAAACTTCGGATGTTACAGTGCACAAATGAGAGGCCTTTTTTAGTGGGGAGACTAAAGGTTGTGTCACCTATAGGACCAGGGTTAGATTCCACATCGTTTGCCAGGGAAAGTAGCAGAATGAATAGAAATTTGGACAGAGTTTTCTTTTGGTGATACTGTAATTGCACAGTATTAAATCTCTGAGTGGGGGTAGGAGGGCTGGACTTTAGTACTCTCCACCAGCACTCAGCTGACAGGTTAGAAGAACCAAGTAGGTTGCGGTGTATAGGGACTTGATTTCCATCCTGGGGCAATTGGAAAGGTGTATAGAGGGCGAGGGTAGCTTTGGAGAGAAGGGAGGAGAGAGAAAAGAGAAGCAGTAGAAAGGTGGGGGTGAGAGTAGTTGGGTGGGCGAGAGTAGAGGAAGCAGGGATTTAATGAGGGAATGTGGTGCAGCTGCGTAAGGAGTGTGATAGGAGGGTATAAATCAAATGAAAACCGTGGGGCGGGTGGGAACAAAGTCCAGGAGAAGCCAGAATGAGTTGCTGCCTAAGTCTGATGGGCGAGGAAGCGATGTAAGAATGCTTGCTGAGAAAAAAAAATCAATAAATAAATAAAAATAAACAAACAAAAATAAAAATAAATAAAAAAAAGGACACATAAGATCATATCATAAACAAAAATTTATAAACCACAATCCATCAGCATATAAAAACTAGCTTCACAATATATGTATCTCTGGTTAGTATCTGCATATATGATTAATATAATTTACCTTATCAGTTAGTAACTAATACACAAATGGTTAATAAACATTTCTGCTTAATACAACATGCATTTCCCAGCAAACAATGTTTAACCAGCCAGCTCTATAGATATATATATATATATATCTATGCTACATAGATCAACAAAAGATGAGCTAATTTAAAAGGATAAGTAATAAAACTTATTTAGTGAATCCTCCCCTAATCTCGAGAATTAAACTTCTAATCTTTTGCTTTTTATTTTGTAGTTATATAATTCCTTGCTTATTAATTTTAATCACAGTAATTTCCAAATTCAATATATATTGGTATCAATCTTACAACATTTCTTTTAGGAATAAATCCTTATATCCACTTCTTCATATTTCTATCTGCAGAATAGAAATACTTAGAATTTTTGGAGTTAGAGAAGTCTCAGTCTACGTTGCAAGAATATCTACAAATATATATAATTACATTAATTCCTTAATTTCATACATTACCTGTCCAATCTGGATTTTAATAAGTCTTGGAATTTTCTATGTGATGCTTTGTTTTGGAATATGTGAAGATTATCGATATCAGATAATCAATGCATGTGAGTTAGAGATTTGGTGAGAGTCAGAACTTTGGTGAGAATCTTAATTGCCTCATGTCTTTGGATCTGCCTGCATCGTGGTGTGAGTCTGAGTGTTGGAATCTTGGACTCTCAGAGGGTCATGTGTAATGCATTTCGGTGTGAGTCTCTGAATACTGGAATCTCCGACTGATTTGCAACCAACACTGCCACTTCAATTATAGTAAATTTGACGTCACTGGCAATATTATTAATACATCAAATCTAATATTTACTATCCTCTAGAGCAGTGGTTCTCAAACCTGTCCTCAAGACCCCCAACCAGGCCAGGTTTGCCAGATATCTGAAGCACAGCACAGGTGATATGATTTGCTGCTCAGTGATTGCAGGATTCAGTCTGCATTTCCCAAAGGTGATCTGCAAAATCTGGCCTGGTTGGGGGTCCCGAGGACAGGTTTGAGAACCACTGCTCTAGAGGGCAGTATTGCACTTCTTAATTAATTCCACCATTTCTTTTTAATATTCTTATCTCGGTTCAAAGTTCAATCTGACGTAACAAAGAACCTCTCTCTCAGTCACTAGACACTGTGTCTCTATCTATCATACCTAATTTATTTATTTATTTATTTATAAAGGATTTTACCAGGAAGGATACATTGAGATTTCTCTCGTTTTCAAGTATGTCCTGGGTTCAAGAACATTGAAGTGTTACAGTTACAGAAATACAAAGTAATACAATGTAAGATATTAACAACACAAATATATAGATTAACAGAAAATAAATATGTAGGAAATAGTCATTATGTTACATGTTTACAGGTGCATTCTGTATTGAGGTATGTTAGTAAGGAGCTCTTGAGTGACTTAAGACTGGTGGAAGATTTGATGGTGTCTGGGAGGTTATTCCATAATTGCGGTGCTCTGTAGGAAAATGAGGATCGAGCCACTGTCTTTTTGTATTGTGGTATTGCAAGTAAGGTGCTGGTCCTGGATCGGAGGTTATAGGATGAGGGAGCTGCTGGGGGAAGCAGTCTATTCAGATAGGGTGGCAGCTTCCCAGAAAAGCTCTTAAACACCAGGCTGGAAAGGTGAAGGGTGCGTCTAGATTCCAGAGATGGCCAGTTTAGCTCTTTTAACATGTCACAATGGTGGGTCATGTAGTTACATTGTAATGCAAAGCGGCAGAATGAGTTATACAATGTAGTAAGTTTCTGAAGATGTGTTTGCCTGGCGGCTGCGTACACTACATCTCCGTAATCAATAGCCGGCATAAGCATTTGTTGTACAATCTGCTTTCTTACCGCGAGGCTCAGGCAGGATTTGTTTCTGTACAGGGCGCCTAGTTTGGGGTAAAGTTTAGATGAGAGTTTTCCGATGTGAGGGCCAAAGGATATATTAGGGTCCAACCACATACCTAGATATTTGAGAGAAGTGACTGTGGTCAGCGGGCCATTTGATTTTTGTCCCAACACATAAGTGGGGATTTTGCAATTTGTGTAGTTTAGGTTTTGTTCCAAAGAGCATCGGTACAGTTTTGTCATTATTTAAAAAAAGTTTGTTGTGCTTGATCCACTTTTCTACCTCTGTGAATTGTTCTTGCAGCACGGCTTCCAGCTGCCGGAGATTTGGTTTGCTGGTATAGATTACAGTGTCGTCTGCATACATATGTATAGTTGAGGCTTTGCAGACATTGGGCAGATCATTTATGAATATTGTGAATAGCAGGGGGCCGAGTATTGAGCCTTGGGGTACTCCGCACGTGACTGGGAGCGGGAGGGAGGAGCTGCCAGAAATTGACACATATTGTGATCGGTCGGATACATATGATTGAAACCAGGTTAACGTGCGATCACCAATGCCAGAGTTTTTAAGTTTTTCTAACAAGATGCCATGGTCTACTGTGTCAAAGGCCTTGGCAAAATCAAGGAAGATGGCTCCAGTTAGGTTTCCTTGTTCCATCCCAGCCTGGATATCATTACAGACTTTTAAAAGGGCGGTTGTAGTTGAGTGATTTGGACGAAAGCCGGATTGATCTGGGGTTAAGTAGTTCCAATATTGATAATAATCACGTAATTGTGTGTAGACGCATTTTTCCAAAATTTTGGACATAACAGGGAGCAACGATATCCCTACTCCCTTTTGAAATTACTTACTATCAGCTAAATTCTTTTCTGGTTAACTCAACAGAATCTATTCTTTAGTAATTTTTATTATTTACCAATTATATACTTTCTACAATATTTATTGGAGTGTACATATTTCCTACTGTAAATATAATAAAATATACCTTGATTATAAACATATATTTTGTGAATATATCTCTATATTACAGAGATATTAACTCTTATTCCTATACCCAAAAGACAAAATATCTTTTGTTTTAAAAACTTAAAACAAACCAATAAATTTAATTATGACACGTCTTAGCACTTAACTCTAGCATTATCACACAAAAACATTCTAGGTTCCTTCATGTCTGGCACTTCTAAAAAAAAATAAAAGACTTCACCCAGGAATGAACTCTGTAAAAAAAAATCTCGTTCATTTCTAAACCTAGAGAAAATTGAAAGAAAAAAACTGTCTTTAAAAACAAAATGGCTACAGGCATCCATTTTAATTTTTCCTTTCTGTAATATACCCGACGAGCCAGATCGCATGACACTGCCGATTGTCTTCTGAATAGAAGAGCCGGTGAGAGCAGAGATTCCACCTGCGCCCATGAAGAGGAAACCACCTGGACCCCTCCTGCCGTCTCTCCCCTGATACGGCTACTGAGGTGACCGCTGAGTCGGCTGTTGCGTGCAGCCCCAAGATGGGTGCGTCGCTGTGGCTGCAGAGTTTTGAGGGACTGTCGGTTGTTGGATTGAAGGGTCGTCCTTTGCTCCGTGCGGTAACTAGTGTCGTGTCAGAGGCCACCTGGAAGTTGGTCAGCCGCTGGGCCCTTAGAGAGCTGTTCCCAACAGGAGGTGTTGTTACCCATGCCTGGTGGCTAGACACAGGCTGAACCGGCTCTTCATGTTTTGTCCTCGGTCCCCACCGATAGTTCCTTGTTTCCCCTGCTATTCCAGAGACATTTACCGAGGACAGTTGATGTTGATTTTTCATGCTGAGGACTTCTGCCTTTAATTTTATTTATTTTTTCCTCTCCCCTTCTCTTCTTTTTTCTCCCCCCACAAGCTGAGATTTCGTGTTTTTGAAGACCCCCTTTAAACTTTCCCACCCCCCTACTCCGGGACATTGCAGGTGTTCTTAAATTCTCGAGGACTTTGCCTATAGGTTGCTATTTGTGGACTCTAGTACTCTGAGATCTTTTGATTTTTATTTATGGAGTTTTCATTTTGCGGATGATGTTGTCCCCTCCATTTATTTTTCTGTTTGTTTTATTTTATTTTATTGGCATATCCGGGATGTCTCAGGAGTTGCTGCAATGACCTGGTGCCCAGTTTGGCCCCCCGAGTGCCCAGGCCTGGTGCCATTATCCGCCCTGGCCCTCACACACGGTTTGTCTCCGTGCGTGAACCCGCATGGGCAGGCACACTTTTGGCCTTTGCCATCTCCCCCCCCCAACCCAAAACCCCATTTTTATGTTCGTTATCCACAGCAGTGCTTTTATACAGTTGTTTCTTTTTTTTTGTTTCTTTTTGCATACCTTTTCCCTTTTACAGCTGACTTCCTTAATTATTGTTTTTCATAAGATGAGTTTTTGCTGTTGACTTTGTGCTTATTTTTCGATGAGACCCCCCTTCTTATTATTACTCTTCGATGACTTCTTTGTCTGTTCTCCCTAGATGTTTATTTTCTAGTGACATATATTGGCCCTGCGTGGCCATTTTTGCTTGCATGCTTTAGCTTGGTCCTGCGAGGCCATCCACTATTTGTTGTTTTTTCTGATGCATTTTATCTTATATTTTGAAGGGGTTATATGTCTCCATGTGATTGGTTGTACCAAATAAAATGGAACCTTTGGCAAAAAAAAAGAAAGAAAACATGTCCATTTATCATGAGAATCGACCCATTTGCCGTAATGAGTGTGATCATTCAATGAAAGGATCAGCCCATACATCCTGGTGATTTTATGATCCAACTAGAGAACATGGCGATAGATCCTGAGATCCTGCCCATGCACCCCTAAAACCCTGAGTACACGTCTGTGCATTCTGTGAACCAGCCCAATCTTTAATCACCCCAGAAAATGTCGGATCAATCTGAGGAGCTTCCAGTTCTTCCAGAGACTCGGAAAATGTGTCCTGCCATTCTGACCGGCTGGAATTCACTGTCATATTATAAGTGTACATAATTATGCACTACATAAGGTTAACGCTAACCAAGTTAGCCTTTCACAGATGTTCTGTTTTGCTGCCATCTAGCGGCCATGGAAAGAATGGTCTTTAAAAAAAATAAAACAACGGTCTGGACACTGATTTCTGCGCACAATGTTACTGCGTGGGCGTTTTGCGCGTCTGTTTTACGAACGTCATTTTTTGCCGGATGAAAAAATGCGCGAGGATTGTAATACTGCGTTAATTTTCACGCAATAAAGTTTTTCGTGCGCAAAAAAAATTGCGAGCGCATTTGTGCGAAGGATGTAATAGGGCCCTAGATGTTTTTCGATGCCAAAGACTGCATTTAGGTTGGTGTAAAATAAACTGGAAATTTAGGAGCCAGGAATAAAATTCTAGGAGCCAGTGGCTACCAGGCTCCTGTCTTTGTCATGCCCTGCAGTACTGTCAATAAAAGGTTAATAAAAAATGATATACCAAATATGCAAGTGACATATTTATCAGAAACTAGCTAATGATTCTCTATCTCTTGGAAGTGCAGCGGGTACATATGATCGGGGGAGGGTTTGTAATAGAGATCTTGAGAATACAATGTTTTCAATGAGTAAATCCAATTGGATTACCTATAATAAACTTTCACAAGATGATGCTGAAGATACTTCGTTCTTCCACAACAAAAAAAACAGAAAAACAGATGAAGTAAACGCTGCCCTTTAACCTTACTTATCCTCCAAAATAATGTTAACCTTTATATTTACCTTGTCCTGGCGCTACAATTCTTAATTCATAGAGCAATTATCACAGATGCTCCAATCTTTAGAAGCTAATATTGGCATAAACTGCTATAAAATTTATAAAACACAGAGTCCAAGGGTGCTATCTTTTGAGCCAATATTCTGAGGACTCCATGTCACGTGAGTGGGATTAATTAAAACATTTTACACCTAGGATATTGATGTTATTTAGGATTCATGGAATGTGACATATAAGTATATTCATAATTTTACTATATGAGCTGTAACAGGTTCACCACCTGTTGGCACCTACAACACAAGTTTGTATTTGTTTTTGCAGAGTATGGGCCATATTACATACTTGGTACTAACTTAACCAAAGCTGTTGTAAACTTCCCAGAGCCATTATAGCCTTTGGAGGTTTTAAGTTTACAACAGCTCTGGTTAAGTTAGCACCAAGTAATATGGTTTTAAGTTTACAACTGCTCTGGTTAAGTTAGCACCAAGTATGTAATATGGCCCATGATGGGGTAACTGGAAAGATGACTGAGACATCTGTGTACCTTTGGTAAACAGTAGAAAGTTGGCTGAGTAGATAGTTTGGATATAAAGATTTATGGTTCTCTTCTGTCAATATATTCTAGTCGCAGAATCAGATACTGCAAATTTGCAACCCATAAAAATGGGTGCAGTCCTTTAGCAAACACCATTGCTGACTCCTTATCTAATTGTCTGTATCATAGATAACCCAACAGATGAGTCATATACATTGAAATATATATTGTATATATATATATATCATTTTATTAACCAAACATTACTAAATTGCCTCCCTTATCAAAAGTTTTTTTTTTAATAATCTGTTCAGCTCAACTAAGTTCTTTCAAAGCAAATTGTTCCATTTTTGTGAGCTTGGAATTCTAACCCAAATCTCAAGATTTTACTGCTTCTATTTCTTGTGTTACTAGTTCAGCAAACACCTCTCTATTTGAAAAATGCGTGCATGATGACCTGGATTTAAAGTTTTTACAAATATTCTTTGAACCAGTTAGAAGCTCATTCAACAAACCTACCATTGTTTGAAGATTGTTCATAATTGTAGATACAACGGTACCATTTTTTTAAGACCGAGTACAAGTACTGATATTGTTTTTCAGGTACTCACTGATACTTTTATTTAATGTCATGTGACCATTGTCCAATAAATAATTTAGGATTTTGCTGAAAGCCTGTCCCATTTATGTTAATATTGGCCATTGGCCACTGGCCAGACAACCATTTACCCACTGCACAGGCCAGCACACACAGATACCAGACCATACATGTATACCTGCACCAGACTTCAGATACATGTATACATATAAGCAGTAGGGATGAGCTGTTCAGTTCGATCAGTTCGGAGTTTGACTCGAACATCGGCAGTTCGAAAGTTCACGAACTTCGAACTTTTTGGCGTGTTCGGTTCGAGTTCGATTTTTAAAAAAAAAAAAGTATAAAAAATGCTTAAAAAATATTAAAAAATCTAGAATTAAAGAGACTCTTTACTGCAGAATATTATAAGCAACGGTTTATTGGATATATTCTCACCTCTAAATGACCTGTGCTTACAGCAGGGCCCTCAAACGGCGTAAACAACAGGTGTTAATTAGTGTTTGGAAATAACATCTGCTTCCAATTAGTCTGGTCTCATGAATTTGATACATTGCCTGAAGACTGAGTGTGGCTCCTGCCCTTGTTTGAACTCGGTATGCTTCTGAATTCTAAGAAGTGTTCATTTTTACTACATGATCCTCTGATATGCTGTTTAACCCCTTAAGGACCAGGGCTCTGTAAAGCCAATCATTAATGATGTAGATGTTACGTCATTTGTCATCTATATAATAAAAGAGTAAGGCTTTGGCTGTCCGTCGCCAAAGCCTTACTGCGCATGCGCGCGCAACCAGTGGCGGTTGGTTGCGCGCGCATGCAACCGCCGCGGCACGAGTCGGCTGCCGGCTCGCCGCGGCGGTTACACATGCACACAGCAGCCGGGTAGAGGCTGCGCTCGCAGCCTCTACCCGGCTGCCGCGCGCATCCAACCCCAGAGCGGCGAAGGGAAAGTTTCCTCCGCCGCTCGGCGGGTTGGATGCGCGCGGCAGCCGGGTAGAGGCTGCGAGCGCAGCCTCTACCCGGCTGCTGTGTGCATCTAACGGGTCCCCCGAGCGGCGAAGGGAAAGTTCCCTCCGCCGCTCAGGGGTAGGATGCGCGCGGCAGCCGGGTAGAGGCGCAGCCTCTACCCGGCTGCCGCGCGCATCCTACCCCCCGAGCGGCGGAGGGAAAGTTCCCTCGCTTCCGCTTTGAAGGACCCAAGCCCCGGTCACGTGACCGCGGCTTGGGTCCTTCAAAGACCGGAAGCGGGGAAATCTTCACTTCCCTGGCGCCGCTCGACAGGTAAGTATGAGTGCTGGTGGGGGGTGGGGGGGGTCAATATCCACGAGCTGGGGGGTCCATATCCACGAGCTGGGGGGACCATATCCACGACCTGGGGGCAAATCCACGAGCTGGGCAAATCCACGTGCTGGGGCAAATCCACGTGCTGGGCAAATCCATGAGCTGGGCAACTCCATGAGCTGGGGCAAATCCATGAGCTGGGGGCAAATCCATGAGCTGGGGCAAATCCATGTGCTGGGCAAATCCATGAGCTGGGGCAAATCCATGAGCTGGGGCAAATCCATGAGCTGGGGGCAAATCCATGTGCTGGGCAAATCCATGAGCTGGGGCAAATCCATGTGCTGGGCAAATCCATGAGCTGGGGGCAAATCCATGAGCTGGGGGCAAATCCATGAGCTGGGGCAAATCCATGAGCTGGGGGCAAATCCATGTGCTGGGCAAATCCATGAGCTGGGGCAAATCCAATGTGCTGGGCAAATCCATGAGCTGGGCAACTCCATGAGCTGGGGGCAAATCCATGAGCTGGGCAACTCCATGAGCTGGGGGCAAATCCATGAGCTGGGGGCAAATCCATGAGCTGGGGCAAATCCATGAGCTGGGGGCAAATATCCATGTGCTGGGGGCAAATATCCATGTGCTGGGGCAGTATCCACATGCTGGGGCAATATCCACGTGCTGGGGCAGTATCCACGAGCTGGGGCAGTATACCCACAATAGACTGCAGGCTGGGGCAGTATCCACGTGCGGGGGCAGTATCCACGTGCTGGGGCAGTATCCACGTGCTGGGGCAGTATCCACGAGCTGGGGCAGTATATCCATGAGCAGGGGCAGTATATCCACAATAGACTGCCCTCTGGGCAGGCTTTACAACTAGTCTATTAATAAAATCTTTATCACACTCCTTAGATTTAAACTGTTGGAGATTATCGACTTCTTTAATAGGTCAGGGATATATTAATTATGACGCATATTTTTCTTATTGTTGATATACATAGATATGTATATATTATTGACAGTGCCTCCAATACCAGTGGTATAAATTGGTATTTAACCCATAAGATAGCGATTAATAACCAATCAATGAATATACGTCTTAACAAATATATTACCACCTCTACGCTGATGACACTCAGATCTACCTCTCTACCCCTGATCTCTCTCCCCCTGTCCTTTCCAAAGTCAGTGACTGTTTATCTGGCATCTCCTCCTGGATGGCCTCCCACCACCTAAAGATCAACATGTCAAAGACTGAGCTCCTACTTATTCCCCCCTCTAATGCCGCCCCACCTCCTGACTTCTCGATCACGGTGGAGGGTATCACCATCTCCCCATCAAACCAAGTTCGCTGTCTTGGAGTTACACTTGACTCTGCTCTTTCCTTCATCCCCCACATCAAGTCTCTTTCCTCCTCCTGCCGATACCAACTGCGTAATATTTACAGAATTCGGCCATTTCTTACCGCTGTCGCCACAAAACAACTCATACACGCCCTGGTAATCTCCCGACTCGACTATTGCAATAATCTCTTATCTGGCCTCCCTCTGTCCCACCTCTCCCCCCTACAATCCATCCTGAACGCCTCCGCCAGGCTAATTCACCTCACCCGCCGCTCTGTCTCTGCCGCTCCCCTCTGCGAGTCCCTTCACTGGCTCCCCATCCACTGCAGAATTAAGTTCAAAATCCTTATCCTTACCTACAAAAGCCTCACTAACTCAGCTCCCCACTACCTGTCCTCACTAATCACCAAATACACCCCAGCCGCTCCCTAAGGTCAAACAGTGACCTGCGCCTAGCTTCTCCCCGCATCACCTCTTCCCATGATAGACTGCAGGATTTCTCACGCGCAGCCCCCACTCTCTGGAACGCTCTCCCTCGTGCTGTCAGACTTTCCCCTAACTTCTCTTCCTTCAAACGCTCCCTGAAAACATTCCTATTTAGGGAGGCCTACCACCCAACTCACTGACGCAACCATCAATCACTCTCACCTTACAGTCCTCTCCTCCTGTTTCCAACCCCAACCCTCCCAGATTGTGAGTTCCTACGGGAATAGGGCCTCATCTCCTCCTGTACTGTTTGTCAAATGTTGTTCAATGTATTGTAACCCTGTCTATACTGTGCTTATTGTACAGCGCTGCGGAATATGCTGGCGCTTTATAAATAAAGAATAATAATAATAATAATAATAATATGGCGCGTTATCCCGAGTTCTTTTGATGCTCTCTAGATATTTTTAAACACAATAAAATCAATAAAGATATGAGACTGCGTAACGGTAAAACAATTCAAACAAAATTTATTCACACGTCAAGTTTCATACAATCGTATGTTATCAACGGATTAGCAAACAACAATTAACAAGTGATTATAGATTTTGGTTAGTAGCGATACTGCGACACGCAATAATCTAATGGACAGATATTTTAGGTTTATAGACCGCACCACAGATATACACGCCTCAATTCTTAAACACCAAACTCTATTCTATTCACTTAAACCTTTCCCATTATAAACCAATCCTCCACCTGGCTAAGATAAACACTCAGTTACTGGGCATCACCTGCAGCACAATTTATTATTGTGGGGGCCTATTCACTAAATGCAACTTCCTTCAGGGAGATACATAACACACTCGATAGGGAGACTATCTCTTCCACAGATCAATCACAGCACTTCATTCGATATACGTTAACCTAACACTTCTTAATGACTTACAGCGCGTGCATTCATTCGGAAGGGCTGCAAGATGGATATGGAAGGGGTTATGCTAGGTTACGAATGGGGCGGACAGTACTTGACATATAAAAGCTATTTCACGGTCCCAGCGTATCTCACTATAGGTATATAATTGATCTTTAGATGTCCACAAACAGTATTCTTGGAATATAAATAATTTCACTAAATTATGGCTCAAGTATGCAGCCGTGTAAATAGATTTCTCCCTTAGCACTCCTCTGCAGTGGACTGTAAAGGCAGAATTTCTATTCTACTGATTATTAGGCTCAAACAGCAAAATAATTCATTTATATTCCTTTAGTTTGTGATGGACATCTAAAGTCAGGACTATGCAATTAGAAAATAGATATCATATTATTCAGGCATACTTTACCATCTGGTTAGTGAAGATAGAGTGGTGGAAGATTAGGGTGTGGTCGGTCTTAAAGGGGCGGCCGATGGTGATTGCCTTTCTTCCCTCCAAGCGTCCCTCAGGTCTCTCCCCAAGCTTTTCTCAGTCCAAGCTTTTTTTTTTTTGCTCTGGAGTGTCCCCTCTATATAGTGGTCTTCCGCCCAGTTTTAGATCTAGCCCATCACTATGTGGCCTCATTTGATTGGAGGATATATATATTCATCAACTCCAGGGGTCTGTCCAGGTGTTATATTACCTGGCCAGCAGATGGCGCTCTCAGATTATCCATCAACCTTCTGCAGAAATTAATTTATGTGTTTGGCCAATCTTTTACTGGTTTGGGGTCGTTTATTCCTATATCCTGGGACTCCATAGATTTTATTAACAAATCAAAATTTATTTCTATTGTGGCATCCTTAGCATACTTTGCCACGGCGTGTGTGCATCTCATCCCCCTTTACTTATATCCACAGGGATGTGTATGTGAGGGGACATACATTCATGGTATCGTTTTAACATTCACACGTTACCCGACTTAATCGGCTTCATGCGGGTTAGTACACCAGACATTTGTAATAATCATCTAAATGTGGTAGGGCCTCTGTTTTTATAAGATGCTAAAATTATCAGTTCTAACTAATAAATATTCTCATACCATATAGTACATATTGCCGAATAGCATTACAAGCTGGTTTACCCAATTTAACCTTCTTTGGTTTTTTTTTCTTTATTGGGCAACCTATTGTTCCATGTTTACGTGGTCTTTCAGAGTTTCGATGTGACGAAATAAACACAATACTGAGATATCTATCTTAGTTGTCATTGTGTTCCCTTACTTTTAAACCATTTGATCTAAACCCTGTTTGGTTGTAACAAATAAATAAAATAAACAGAGTCCATTAGACTGTCTTTGATCAATGTTAAATGTCCTTTCTTGTATGCGTAACACTAACGAGTTTAGCTTATCTCTTGTTCTTGTTATATATTAACGACGCAGACAAGTTGTTCGTGTGGCGCAATTCCTGGCCCCAAATTTAAACATTCCTGCGTTATAGAAATTTCATATCTAAAAAGGTCTGACAAAACGTAATATTCCAGTATTTGTATGTCATGTACCTCTTCTGAAGGGCCTATGTGAGCATACAATTATTATTGTGTTAGATCTATAGTTTTGATGCAAGCGTGGTGGAAGGGATGGCTGCTTCTGCATTAGTAACACAACACAACGTGAAAATGTCTATTATAAAGCGTACAAGCGAGGCCCTAGAGTCAAAGACTATCCATTGTCATGGATATACCTTGCTTTATACATATAATACTTTCCCTCATCTAACAGGATAGTAGCCAGTCTCTGTGCATTTTAACCCCTTAACCCTTTCGCTGCTGAGGCATTTCACGCTCTGTGCTGAACTCATTTTTACTGGTTTCGCTCATCTTGTTTAAATGCGTTTTGAAGGCTTATTTTAGTATATGACACAGACATATTATATGTCATTCTTTCCGGCAGACTCGGCAGGTTCATAATATGTCATTATTATATGTATACGTCATGTCCTGTCTGTATATTATAACAAAATATGCAATAAAATATGAATTTTCAATAATTTACAATGTGTAAAGTGTTTTTTTTCACATTTTAACATGCGAGCAATTGCGGTTATATTTTGTATGGGGTGCGCTTGTTAAAAAAATTAGAAATGAGGTCTCGTTACATTTTTTTGGGGGAAAATTATGCGATTACACGATTTTTAACAAACGCACCGCATAGAAAAATCGTTAGTGCAGCATCATTGTTCACATTATAATTGAAATGGGAACAATATTGCTGCATTAACAAACAAAAAAACCCCAAAAAACGTTCTTTTTTTAAAAATATTTTTTTATTTTTATTTTTAATTTTTATAAAAAAAAACTTTTTACATGGTCATGTTTGGTATCATTGGAAAGGCCATGCTCTGGCTGATCCAACAGTACCAAACATTAACCCCTATCTGACACGGATCAGGAGATAGGGTGTTCATTGGAACCCCCTATCCCCACCATTGGTGGCAGTTAGGGGTAACTCCAGGGGGCGTCATCGTGCTATGCACGATGACGCCAGTCGTCAGGGGGCATTCCCGGAAGCTTGGCCGACATCCAAGATGTCGGCCAGCTCTGGGAGAGGATCACGATTCGGCGCTTTTCGAGGATGTCGCCCGCACCGGGGGGCACAGCGATCGGCCGGAATCTGGCCGATCGCTGGCCGCAAAGGGAGGATGCGCTCTGCACGCAACAGTACCTGCGGGTGGACGCGCTGAGCGCGTCCTCCGCAGTGAAAGGGTTAAGGGTGGCTAGGTGTCTCTGATGGCGATGTTTCTATACATCCTACAAATCCGCCACTTCACGGGCAGGTTGTGGGGACCTCCTAGGCACGATATTTGAAGGAATTTTTCATTTTTATTTTTAACCCCTATTTTATGGAAAACTCCTTTAAAAACGTCTTTTTTTAAACTTTTTGTCCTTGTTTCCTGTCCCCCAGGGCACTACCCGGACCCCCATACACCTTTTATGGCATATCTTGCATATAAGCCCTCTTGCAGGGCACTCTAAAAACCGAACTTTTGAGTCCCATTGACTTGCATTGAGTTCAGTTTGAGTTCGAACTCGAACTTTTGAAATTGTTCAAGTTCGAGTTCGAATGCGAACCGAACACGGGGTTGTTCGGCTCATCCCTAATAAGCAGTTCTCTGAATTGCTGGGATGTGTAATTGTACTCTGAAACTATAAACTTTGCGTGCAGGTTTTTAATCTAACTGTGATGTGCGTCACTATAGACTTGGGGTGCATGCGGAGCAGGTCCGAGTTACGTTATTTTCATTGCCATACTGTTTGTGATTTGGTTTAAAGTTTATTTCTGTGTTGAACCAGAATAATGTAATTAGGTTTGTGTAATCTAGATTATGCAAAATACTGCCTCACTATCTGTCTATTGCCTGTATCTGTTATCTGGTTATATTTGAATAGGTTGTAATCTGCTGTCTGTAATCTGTTATCACGATTGCCCTTTGTTTAATTCCTTTAGAATTTTTTTTTTTAATCAATGTTTTTATTTTGAAAAGTCAGCATTGTTACAACAGGTAGAGATAGTACGGCCTCAAAAAGACATAACAGGATCAGTAGTTAAGCAGGACTAGGGGACCATAGGGTTACATTAAAGACGTGAGCATGAAGGAGGTACAGAAAAGATAAAACGGGGAAGGGGGAGCAGTACACTACTTCCACCGCGAACCAGCAGATGGTGAATGGAAAAAAAAAAGAGGGGGTAATGGGAAGGTGGATCGGCAAAGGCCTTCACCGTGACGTTCCTGGCTCACTCCCAGAGGAGGCCATGGAAGGATAATGTCACAAGGCCCGAGAGCCCGAGGGCCAGAGATGGCAGATAGAGCCATGGTGAGTGCCACAGTGGCGCAACCCGGTGCAACCTGAGTAATGCCAAAAAAAAACAGGGGGAGGGGAGAGGGGTACACCATCAGCGGCCGGGTAAGCATCAATGAAAGACATGCCCCCGGGGGGGGAGAAAAGAAGGGGTAAAAACAGCAAGAAATCTTTTCAATTTTCAATGGGTGTCATCTGGGAAAGAGAGAAAAAAAAGGGGGTGGGCCTAAAACGTGGAGGGGTCATCTCAAAAAAGAAAAAGGAACTGGGACATAATCTCAGCGCTAAGATATACATAGTTATATAAAAAAATAAAAAAGACACATAGTACAACAGCAAAAGCGCATCACTTCCAAAACGACAGCAAAAAGAGTCTCTGGAAAAAATAAAAAAGTGTCCTCTGCCAGGTAAATCAGCAAAAATTTCAGCCAAAAGAGAAATAGAAAATCCTCGGCAAACAACAGCAAAAAAAAAAAAAATCTCAGCGTGTGGTCAGACATAAAGGTTGAGAGAAATGGCATCCGAAAAAAAAAAGGAAAATCTTAGGGGTCCCTTCAGGCGGCATCCCGGAATGGGTGTTTTCGCAAGGCGAGCAGGGCGCCACATGGGCGGCTGGAATTCTCACGCCAAGCCCCGCCATCATCAAAAAGCAAGGCACACAGCTCCGGTGGGTCGCAGGCCACCCAGCGATCCATGTCGCCGACCACTCGCGGAAGAGCCGGGGGTGTCTGCGGAGTAGAGGTCTGAGCGAGAGATTCAGACTGCTTTTTCCTTCCCGTTCTCCTCCACCTCCAAGCTCCGACCAGGATCTGCAGGCCATGCCATCACTCCGTCCAGCTCCATGTGGTCTGGCGAGCCACACGTAGCGGGTCTCCCAGGTCTGCACCGTGGAGACTTCCCATCCTCTAGCAGGGCATCAGGTGGCATCCAGGTCTCTGGGTCGCCAGTTGCCTCCTGCGGGTCGGTGGGCACCGTCAAGGCCGTGCAATCGTCCATGGCAGCTGCCTGCCGGGAGACCCCTGGCCCAGTACCACCTGGGGGACCCACAATTCTGCAGCCCCGCAAGGCCTCCATGAAGCGCCGCATAGTGCCTCGAGTCAGTGGATGACCGTCATACTCCATCTGCAGCAGCAGAACCTCCAGTAGGGAGAATGTGGCCTCCGGGACGAATTCAGGGGGGCGCGATGGGACATCCATCTGCCACCCCGTGCACGCTCCAACTGTCCCATCCACCAGGCCCGTCATAACGGCTGGGTGACAGTTATCCTCCGTGTCCCCAGCCCTCTCCATTTAAGGCAGGCTGGTATCAGGGCAGCTGAGGCATCGCGGTGCGAAACAAGGCCCCAAGTTGGCCACTCGGGGAACTCACCAGCTGGGGAATATACAAGGCGCCCAGTCCAGAGGCAACTGAGTCACTATTATAGCTGTCAGAGGTGACCTGGGTCAGCAGAGCCGAGGGGCATAGGGTACAGCCGCGATCTGAGTCCCCAAAGCAGCTCCGCCGAGAGGCAAAAGGAGCTCGAGGTAGGCCTCAAGATGGCCACCAGCCACACCCAGCCACCCAAAAATACAGCCGTTAAGAGGAAGTCTCTGGTCTGGAGGGGACAATACGGGCCCCAGACGACTCACCACCGATGGCCGGTCATTCAGGGACCTTAGGTGCAAAAAATCCGCCCAGCAAAGTCAGCAAAATGTCTCCAAAAGGGCAGGCAGAGACAGAGCTCCACCAGAACATGTCTTGTCCCCTTCAGAGCCGGCCACGCCCCTCCATTTAGAAATGTTAAGTAATGTTTACTGTAACTGTTTACCTAACGTAATTAAATTTCACCTTCAATGAAGTCAATGTTTGTGCAATTATGTGTCAGTATAATTAGGTCCCACTAAAGGAGGTTGTGAGTTTGTGAATGTAAATGACCACTGTGTAACCGTACAAATCTATGTGTGTGTCCCTGATTAAAAGTTAGTTCCATTCCTACCCGGAAAGACCTCAGATCTACAGCCTTGTCTTATTTCTGAAGGATGCTAGCAGGCTCTATGTGTCCCGGTCCTTGAGCTTCATCTGAGGACTGGAGGAACGCACGGAAGTCTGCCTGGGTAGAACATGGGGGGGGGGTCCTACAAGGAAGCAGCATTGGCAGATGTGAGCTTGTTGGGGTACAGAAATCTATCACACTCACTTTTTTGCCCTCCATCACAACTTAAATGCTTACTGGTTTGCCCTAGGGGTAAAGCATCAAATAACCAGTTACAGTCTATCTCCTGCCGATGAGGGCATAATAAGTTTCAAACAGCTGTACAGGAGTGACTGGTTGCATAACCTTACCTTTACTAAAAAAAAGCCATCTAATATGGCATTGCACTGGCAGGGAGGGTTCTGTTTTATTACAGACCCTAGATGCAACAAAAGTTAGAAACTACGAACTTCATTTGCATGTCCTACCCAGACTTCTTTGCTGCAAAGGGGGAATGTAGCACATGAGCTCTGTAAGCAGTTCTCTGAATTGCTGGGATGTATAATTGTACTCTGCAACCATAAGCTTTATTTTATAATATATATATATACATATATCTCCCAGACTCAGGGCCGGCATGAGCCACTGTGCTGCTGGAGCCAAAGACGAAATGCTGCCCCCCCAAACAAAAAGTGAGGTGTATGTGCTCACAGAGCTCCACAGCAATAAAACTCACAGTAACGTGCAGTGTGTATGAGCATATCACAGAGTGCCACATATCCCCACCCACTGTTACACACATTCATTCACACATATCCACATACAATCATACACACATAAACTTAAGAATGAATGTATGGTATGCGACCACAACATATATGTAACGTGCGCTATGGCGCTCATCTAGGATCAGCGTTGTTCGGATCCTTATGGACAGATTAACCTGATACTTGACTTTATAGCAGTTACTACTGCCACACTTAAAACTCCCAGCCAGGGAGGTGAGGTTTAAATCTAGATACCACTCCGCGGCAAGTGATTTCGAGACCAAATGTCTGCAGAGTGAAGGCAAGTTAACTATACACAGATAAAGATAGTATAGTGAGTAGTGATGGGCCGAACACCCCTGTGTTCGGTTCGCATTCGAACACGAAAATTTGAAAAAGTTCGAATTCGAATGCAAACACGATTCGAACTCAATGCAAGTCGATAGGACTCAAACGTTTGAATTTTAGAGTGCCCTCCAAGAGGGCATATATGCCTGGGGGGCAGGAAACAAGGAAAAAAAGTTGTAAAAAAGCATTTTTAAAGGAACAGTGATTTTTCCATGACATAAAGGTGAAGAATAAAAACGAAAAATTCCTTCAAATATCGTGCCTAGGAAGACCCCATAACCTGCCCGTGAAGTGGCGGATTTGTAGGATGTATAGAAACATTTAAAAATTATTTATATTTATATTTATAAACAACTGCTTGGGGTGGCAGCCTGTATGAAAAGAGACGTTTTAGGACACGCAGAAAAGGTTTAGTGATTTTTTTGGCTAAATTATGGTGAAACTTATGCAGGCTTTGGATGAAAGTAACAATAGGTGCATTAAAATTAGACCTTTGGTGCCAGCTAGTGCCTTCACACCGTAACCCCTCTGAGGTATTGTGGAAGAGTGCAGTGTTGGACCCTGCCGTCAAATATTAAAATTATATGAATCTGGTACACGCGTCAGTGGCAGTGCACCCAAATATTGGGCCTTTGGTGCCAGCTAGTACCTTCACACCGTAACCCCTCTGAGGTATTGTGGAAGAGTGCAGTGGTGGAGGTTTTGGGAATGCAGAAGAGATCCCTGATCTATTCAGTTACATCAGCATCAGGGGAGTGATAGCTGCTGATCCAGGATTGATTCATTTTTATAAATGTCAGCCGGTCTACAGAGTCGGTGAACAGACGCACTCTTTTATCTGTGACAAAACCTCCAGCAGCACTGAACGTCCTTTCAGAAAGCACGCTGGATGAAGGGCAACCTAGTAGCTGCATAGCATATTGGCTAGGTTCTGGCCCGTGTTCCAATCTCAACATCCAGTAAGCCAGAGGATCATCTGCTGTAAAGGTATCCAGGTCTGCCCTTGCCCCTAGGTAGTCCTGCACCATATGGTGAAAACGATGGCAATGGGTGCCTACATTTGACGTCCCTGGGCGTCGTGGACTAGGACTAAAAAAATTGGAAAAGGCATCAGTCAAGCGGCCCCCTTCCCCGCTCTTCCTCTAATAAACCGCAGCCTCAGAAGCACCTGTGTCATCACTTGGTAACCTACCAGTGCCTGGAAAGTTGTTACACAAGTGTCGCTTTAGAGCATCCTTAAATTGTTTCATCCTGTCCTCCCTCTGTGAGGACAGGATGAGCTCTGCAACCTTACCCTTGTATCGTGGATCAAAAAGGGTTGCCAACCAGTAATGATCCCTCTCCTTGATAGCACGAATCCTGGGGTCCTTTAGCAGGCTTTGCAGGATAAGGGAGCCCATGCAGCGTAGGTTGGAGGTGGCATTAGCATCCGAGTGTTCCTGGTCGCTGAGGATGACCGTTTCGTGCACTACCTCCTCCCAGCCACGTACTAGTACTTGAGTTACTGGGGACACAAAACCCTCCCTTGAGGAATCCCCACCTTCAGTGCCCCACAACTGAAATATTCCTCCTCATCCTCCTCCTGTCTGATCTGAGGACCCGCAGGAATGCTGTCTGCTTAAAGACTGGGGCCTTGAGAGCTAGGGAAGTCCTCCTCTTCCTGCCGCTGCTCTGCCTCTAGTGCCACATCTATAATTCCCTGCAGAGTTCTCTCAATCAGGAACACTAAAGGAATTGTGTCACTGATGCATGCACTGTCCCTGCTCACCATCCTTGTTGCCTCCTCAAATGGTGACAGTACAGTGCATGTATCCTTGATCATCAGCCACTGCAGGGGGGAATTTCTGTCAGGCAAACACTTGCTGGGAATGACCTTCTGAAGTGGCTGCAGACTTTTCTGGTCTGGCTGAGAAGCTCTGCCAGCCCTGGGTACCTGGTTAGGAAATGCTACACCACCAGATTTAGGACGTGTGCTAGGCATAGTACATGCATAGGCCCCACACCGCCAGCTTCAGCCCTGGCACACCCTCCAGACTCGCTACCTGCAAAGATGCACCCGCACTGCAGAGCTTGCCTGGAGGAAATCCCGCTCTGAAGCTGATTTTGTTCACTTCAAGTTTATTCTCCGGTCATACACCTCTGCCCTCCACTTGGCCAAACAATCCTTCTTCTCATCTCTTATATCTACGCTGTCCTCCAACCCTAAATGGCTCTGGTCCACCTTCAACACCCTCCTCTACCCACCTGCACCTCCCCCCACAGCTGCCTTCAGCGCTCAAGACCTGGCAGACTACTTCCTCAGTAAAACTCTAAATATCAGACGCAACATCCCAACACAAGATAGTTATCTGCCACCTCCACTCCCACAGGTCCCCTCTGCCACCCTCTGCCGCTTCCTCCCAGCCACTGAGGAGGAAGTCAATTCCTTATTGTCCTCCTCACATCTCACCACATGCCCGCTCGACCCCATTCCCTCACATCTAATTCCTCCCCTCTCCTCCTCCCTCACCCCTGCTCTCACACACATCTTCAACCTATCTCTCTCCACTGGCTCCTTTCCATCCGCCTTCAAACACGCGCTAGTTACCCCTTTACTAAAGAAACCATCCCTAGATCCCAACTCTCCATCCAACTACCGCCCTGTATCCCTGCTTCCCTTCACATCAAAGCTCTTAGAAAAACTAGTCTTCAACCGCCTCTCCCTCTTCCTGTCCTCCAATTCCCTACTTGACCCCCTGCAATCTGGCTTCCGTCCCCTACACTCAACTGAAACTGCCCTCACCAAAGTCACCAACGACCTCCTAACTGCTAAAAAACACGGCCACTATTCTATTCTCATCCTGCTTGACCTCTCGGCTGCTTTGACACTGTTGACCACCCCCTCCTTCTACAGACCCTCAACTCTCTGGGTCTCGGTGACACTGCACTCGCTTGGGTCGAATCCTATTTATCCAACAGGTCCTTCTGTGTGTCCTTTGCTGGTAACTCCTCCTCCTCATTGCCTCTATCTGTTGGTGTACCTCAAGGCTCTGTCCTTGGTCCTCTGCTCTTTTCCATCTACACCTCCTCCCTGGGCAAAATCATCAACAGCTTTGGCTTCAATTACCACCTCTACGCTGATGACACTCAGATCTACCTCTCTACCCCTGATCTCTCTCCCCTGTCCTTTCAAACGTCAGTGACTGTTTATCTGGCATCTCCTCCTGGATGGCCTCCCACCACCTAAAGATCAACATGTCGAAGACTCAACTCCTACTTATTCCTCCCTCCAATGCCTCCCCACCTCCTGACTTCTCTATCACGGTGGAGGGTATCACCATTTCCCCATCAAACCAAGTTCGCTGTCTTGGAGTTACACTTGACTCTGCTCTTTCCTTCATCCCCCACATCAAGTCTCTTTCCTCCTCCTGCCGATACCAGCTGCGTAATATTTCCAGAATTCGGCCATTTCTTACCGCTGTCGCCACAAAACAACTCATAGACGCCCTGGTAATCTCCCGACTCGACTATTGCAATAATCTCTTATCTGGCCTCCCTCTGTCCCGCCTCTCCCCCTACAATCCATCCTGAACGCCTCCGCCAGACTAATTCACCTCACCGCCGCTCTGTCTCTGCCGCTCCCCTCTGCGAGTCCCTTCACTGGCTCCCCATCCACTGCAGAATTAAGTTCAAAATCCTTATCCTTACCTACAAAACCCTCACTAACTCAGCTCCCCACTACCTGTCTTCACTAATCACCAAATACACCCCAGCCCGCTCCCTAAGGTCAAACAGTGACCTGCGCCTAGCTTCTCACCGCATCACCTCTTCCCATGATAGACTGCAGGATTTCTCACGCGCAGCCCCCACTCTCTGGAACGCTCTCCCTCGTACTGTCAGACTTTCCCCTAACTTCTCTTCCTTCAAACGCTCCCTTAAAACGTTCCTATTTAGGGAAGCCTACCACCCAACTCACTGACGCAATCATCAATCACTCTCACCTTACAGTCCTCTCCTCCTGTTTCCAACCCTAACCCTCCCAGATTGTGAGTTCCTACGGGAATAGGGCCCTCATCTCCTCCTGTACTGTTTGTCAAATGTTGTTCAATGTATTGTAACCCTGTCTATACTGTGCTTATTGTACAGCGCTGCGGAATATGCTGGCGCTTTATAAATAAAGAATAATAATAATAATAATAATTGTGGAAAAGTGCAGGGGTGGACCTTGCGGTCCAATATTGAAAAGTTTTTTATCTGGTGGTAATGGGCGTCAGTGCACCCAGATATTGTGCCTTTAATGCCAGGCCAGCAAGTATCATCATACAGTAACCCCTCTGTGGTATTGTGGAAGAGTGCAGGGGTGGACCATGTGGTCCTATATTGAAAAGTTTTTGATCTGGTAATGGGCGTCAGTGCACCCAGATATTGTGCCTTTAATGCCAGGCCAGCAAGTATCATCATACAGTAACCCCTCTGTGGTATTGTGCAAGAATGCAGGGGTGGACCTTGCGGTCCTATATTGAAAAGTTTTTTATCTGGTGGTAATGGGCGTCAGTGCACCCAGATATTGTGCCTTTAATGCCAGGCCAGCAAGTATCATCATACAGTAACCCCTCTGTGGTATTGTGGAAGAGTGCAGGGTTGGACCCTGCGGTTCAAAAAATTAAAATGATATAAATCTGGCACAGGCGTCAGTTCAGCCAAATATTGTGCCTTTCATGGCAGCAAGTGCCTTCACACCGTAACCCTTTTGTGGTATTGTGGAAGAGTTCAGTGCTGGAGGTTTTGTGAATGCAGAAGAGGACATCCCCGATCTATTACATTACTTCAGCATCAGGGGATTGATAGCTGCTGATCCAGGACTGATTCATTTTTATAAATGTCAGCCGGTCTACAGAGTCGGTGGACAGACGCACTCTTTTGTCTGTGACAAAACCTCCAGCGGCACTGAACGTCCTTTCGGAAAGCACACTAGATGAAGGACAACCTAGTAGCTGCATAGCATATTGGCTAAGTTCTGGCCAGTGATCCAATCTCAACACCCAGTAAGCCAGTGGATCATCTGCTGGAAAGGTATCCAGGTCTGCCCTTGCCCCTAGGTAGTCCTGCACCATATGGTGAAGACGCTGGAAATGGGTGCCTACATTTGACGTCCCTGGGCGTCGAGGACTAAAAAAATTTAAAAAAGCATCAGTCAAGCGGCCCTGGCCTTCACCACTATTCCTCTGATCACCCGCAGCCTCAGAAACACATGTGTCAGCACTTGGTAATCTACCAGTGCCTGGAAAGGTGTTACACAAGTGTCGCTTTAGAGCGTTCTCAAGTTTTTTCATCCTGTGCTCCCTCTGTGCGGGCAGGATGAGCTCTGCAACTTTACCCTTGTATCGTGGATCAAGAAGGGTTGCCAACCAGTAATGATCCCTCTCCTTGATAGCACGAATCCTGGGGTCCTTTAGCAGGCTTTGCATCATTAGGGAGCCCATGCAGCATAGGTTGGAGGTGGCATTAGCTTCCGAGTCTTCCTGGTCAATGAGGATGACCGTCTCGTGCACTTCCTCCTCCCAGCCACGCACTAGCCCTTCTGTTTCTGGTCACACAAAACCCTCCCTTGACGAATCCCCACCTTCAATGCCCCCAGTACTTAAATAATCCTCCTCCTCCTCATCCTCCTCCTGTCTGAGTAGGACCCGCTGGAATGCTGTCTGCGGAAAGACTGGGGCCTTGAGAGCTAGGGAAGGCCTCCTCTTCCTCCCGTTGCTCTGCCTCTAGAGCCACATCTATAATTCCCCGCAGAGTGTGCTCCAGCAGGAACACTAAAAGAATTGTGTCACTGATGCATGCACTGTCCCTGCTCACCATCCTCGTTGCCTCCTCAAATGGTGACAGTACAGTGCATGCATCCTTGATCATCAGCCACTGCGGGGGGGGAACCAAGTTGACCTGAACCTGTCCTTGTGCCATACTCACACAGGTACTCATTGATGGCCCTCTGCTGCTTATGCAGACACTGCAGCATTGCCAATGTCGAGTTCCACCTGGTGGGCATGTCACAGATCAGACGGTTTATGGGAACGTGGAATTCTCTTTGAATTTCTGTCAGGCAAACACTTGCTGGGAATGACCGTCTGAAGTGGCTGCAGACTTTTCTGGTCTGGCTGAGAAGCTCTGCCAGCCTTGGGTACCTGGTTAGGAAATGCTATACCACCAGATTTAGGACGTGTGCTAGGCATAGTACATGCGTCAATTTACCCTTGCGTAGGGCGGAGAGAAGGTTGCTGCAATTATCGCAGACGATCATTCCCAGCTCAAGCTGGCATGGTGTTAACCATCTCTGCACCTGCCCCTGCAGAGCTGACAAAATTTCTGACCCGGTGTGGCTCCTGTCCCCTAAACAAACCAGCTCATGCACAGTATGGCATCTTTTTGCTTGAGCCATTGCGTAGACCCTGTCAAGCGTCGGTTTAACTGCCACTTCGCCAGAGACAGAGAAGGAGGAGGAGGAGGAGGAGGAAGAGGTTTTGGTGGTGGAGCAGACAGACCTCATAAAAGCAGCTTTCTGGAGGCGTGGTGGATGAGCAAGCTCCAGCACAGAGCCCTGTCTTGGATCACTCCCAGCTGCAATCAGAGTTACCCAGTGTGCCGTGAAGGAAATGTAACGACCCTGTCCATGCTTGCTGGACCACGTGTCTAAAGTCACATGCACCTTGCTGCTGACTGCCTTTCCCAATGACTGGATAACAATGTCTTCCACGTGCTGGTATAGTGCTGGAATGGCCTTGCGTGAAAAGTAATGGCGTTTTGGAACCTGCCACTGTGGTACAGCACTTTCAGCAAATTCATGGAAAGGAGCAGAGTCCACCAGCTGGAAAGACAGCAGCTGCAATGCGAGTAATTTTGCTAAGCTGGCATTTAGATGCTGTGCTTGGGGATGGTTGGGACTATATTTTTTCTTTCGCTGCAGTAGCTGCGGCAACGTAATCTGACTGCGTAAATCTTCAGCTACTGGGATGATGTCACATTGTGAGGAAGGACCTGGTACATCCATTCCTGTAGCATCATCCCTGTCGGTGGAGGTTGTAGGCAATGACATGGCAGGACATACAGTGGGGGTAGAGACAGATGAGGTGGAGGAGGAGGACCTACGCTAAGTTTTGCGCCAACGGGATGTGTGGCACTTGTTCATATGTCGCCTCAAGCACGTGGTACCCAAGTGTCCGGTATCTTTCCCACGCTTAAGCCTCATCTGACATAGATTACAAATAGCAACGCTGCGCTCTACTGCACATTTCTTAAAGAACTCCCAGACAACAGAGTTCCTGCATGTGTTCTTAGAGACAACAGCGCTCTGCACCGGAGTAGCTCTGACATGTGATGCCTTGGACTGGCTGGTGCTATGGTTGGTCACAGAGGATGTTGTGCCTCGTGTTTGTTGTGCCTCCTCCTCCCCCTCTTCCTCACTTAATTCCTCTGTTTGATCTGGCACCCAGGTGGAATCAGTGACCTCATCATCATTGTCATCTTCACCCCCTATCTCCTCGTCACTGGAGCCAACTTGGCAGTATGCTGGAGCTGCTGGGGCAACATGAGTGCCAGTTATTTGTGTGTCATCACTGGCACCCCCTTCCTCTAGGTTGATTATACTCCCTTGCTCAACCTCAGAGATTGAATCAGAGCACTGTACTTGTTGCGCATCCTCAAGCAGCATGTCACTCTCATTGTAGTCAAACAATTCACCTGACTCCTCCGTGTGTGATAGCGAGGCTACGGCAGGAGTAGCTGTGGACATGGAGACTGCATTAGATGCTTTGGCAGCTGAGGTGGACTGTAAAGCACTAGCTGGCAGAGGACTCAGAGGATGAGGATGGCCTGGTTAGCCAATCCACCAAGTCCTCTGTATGTTGCTGCTGCTTAAGACGGCCAGCACCAGTTAGAAAGGACAAGCGTGCCCCTGCAGATGATGCACCACGTCCACCACGACCAGAGGCACAGCCTCCCGACACAGGGACTGCTTGCCCTCTTATCTGTGTCTGGGAGCGTCTGCCTGTCCTTTTTGTTCTTTGAGACATGGTGAGTGATATATAGATTAATATATACAGAACTCTGATTCAACTCTGGTATAAAGATTTAAAGAACTCTGGTATAACTCAGTGATACACACTGATAGCTGGCAGCCAGTGACGAGACACAGATCACCTCAATTCACAAATGTTTTGTAGAAATTAGTGAGCCCCAAAATAATGCGTGGTACTGGATGTGTGACGAGACACAGATCACCTCAATTCACAAATGTTTTGTAGAAATTAGTGAGCCCAAAATAATGTGTGGTACTGGTTGTGTCACTAGACACAGATCACCTCAATTCACAAATGTTTTAAAGAAATTAGTGAGCCCCAAAATACAGCGTGGTACTGGATGTGTGACGAGACACAGATCACCTCAATTCACAAATGTTTTGTAGAAATTAGTGAGCCCCAAAATACAGCGTGGTACTGGATGTGTGACGAGACACAGATCACCTCAATTCACAAATGTTTTGTAGAAATTAGTGAGCCCCAAAATACAGCGTGGTACTGGATTTGTGACGAGACACAGATCACCTCAATTCACAAATGTTTTGTAGAAATTAGTGAGCCCCAAAATAATGCGTGGTACTGGTTGTGTGACAAGAAGAAATCACCTCAATTCACAAATGTTTTGTAGAAATTAGTGAGCTCCAAAATACAGCGTGGTACTGGATGTGTGACGAGACACAGATCACCTCAATTCACAAATGTTTTGTAGAAATTAGTGAGCCCCAAAACACAGCGTGGTACTGGATGTGTGACGAGACACAGATCATCTCAATTCACAAATGTTTTGTAGAAATTAGTGAGCCACAAAATAATGCGTGGTACTGGATGTGTGACGAGACACAGATCACCTCAATTCACAAATGTTTTAAAGAAATTAGTGAGCCCCAAAATACAGCGTGGTACTGGATATGTGACGAGACACACATCACCTCAATTCACAAATGTTTTGTAGAAATTAGTGAGCCCCAAAATAATGCGTGGTACTGGTTGTGTGACCAGACACAGATCACCTCAATTCACAAATGTTTTAAAGAAATTAGTGAGCCCCAAAATACAGCGTGGTACTGGATGTGTGACGAGACACAGATCACCTCAATTCACAAATGTTTTGTAGAAATAAGTGAGCCCCAAAATACAGCGTGGTACTGGATGTGTGACGAGACACAGATCACCTCAATTCACAAATGTTTTGTAGAAATTAGTGAGCCCCAAAATACAGCGTGGTACTGGATGTGTGACGAGACACAGATCACCTCAATTCACAAATGTTTTGTAGAAATTAGTGAGCCCCAAAATACTGCGTGGTACTTAATGTGTGACGAGACACAGATCACCTCAATTCACAAATGTTTTAAAGAAATTAGTGAGCCCCAAAAAACTTGCTGGCTGTGTGACAAGACACAGAAGATCACCTCAATTCACAAATGTTTTAAAGAAATTAGTGAGCCCCAAAAAACTTGCTGGCTGTGTGACAAGACACAGAAGATCACCTCAATTCACAAATGTTTTAAATAAATTAGTGAGCCCCAAAAAAACTTGCTGCCTGTGTGATAAGACACAGAAGATCACCTCAATTCACAAATGTTTTAAAGAAATTAGTGATCCCCAAAATACTGCATGGTACTGGATGTGTGACAAGACACAGATCACCTCAATTCACAAATGTTTTAAAGAAATTAGTGAGCCCCAAAATAATGCGTGGTACTGGTTGTGTGACAAGACACAGATCACCTCAATTCACAAATGTTTTAAAGAAATTAGTGAGCCCCAAAATACAGCGTGGTACTGGATGTTTGACGAGACACAGATCACCTCAATTCACAAATGTTTTGTAGAAATTAGTGAGCCCCAAAATACAGCGTGGTACTGGATGTGTGACGAGACACAGATCACCTCAATTCACAAATGTTTTGTAGAAATTAGTGAGCCCCAAAATACAGCGTGGTACTGGATGTGTGACGAGACACAGATCACCTCAATTCACAAATGTTTTGTAGAAATTAGTGAGCCCCAAAATACTGCGTGGTACTGGATGTGTGACGAGACACAGATCACCTCAATTCACAAATGTTTTAAAGAAATTAGTGAGCCCCAAAAAAACTTGCTGGCTGTGTGACAAGACACAGAAGATCACCTCAATTCACAAATGTTTTAAAGAAATTAGTGAGCCCCAAAAAATTGCTGGCTGTGTGACAAGACACAGAAGATCACCTCAATTCACAAATGTTTTAAATAAATTAGTGAGCCCCAAAAAAACTTGCTGCCTGTGTGACAAGACACAGAAGATCACCTCAATTCACAAATGTTTTAAAGAAATTAGTGATCCCCAAAATACTGCATGGTACTGGATGTGTGACAAGACACAGATCACCTCAATTCACAAATGTTTTAAAGAAATTAGTGAGCCCCAAAAAGACTTGCTGGCTGTGTGACAAGACACAGAAGATCACCTCAATTCACAAATGTTTTAAAGAAATTAGTGATCCCCAAAATACTGCGTGGTACTGGATGTGTGACAAGACACAGATCACCTCAATTCACAAATGTTTTAAAGAAATTAGTGAGCCCCAAAAAGACTTGCTGGCTGTGTGAGAAGACGCAGAAGATCACCTCAACTCACAAATGTTTTCAACAAAGTTGTAAACCCCAAAAAAAATAGCTGGCACAGTGACAAGACACACATCACCTAAATTCCCTGATATTTGGTAGAAATGAGACACCCCCAGACCCCCTCCTAGTAGCGTGGCAGACCGGCAGTAACAAGACACAACTATCTCCTCTGAAATCTCCTCTGAAATGCGTGCAGAAGCGCTGCGTGGAAACGTTATATAGTGTGCTGCGGGACTTAGCTCTGTGAGCCCATGATTGGGCAAAATTTGCCCAATCAGGACTCTGAGCAGTGATTGGCATAGTGTTGAACCAGTCTTGCACCAGACCTGTGGTCAGGTGCAAGGCTGTAGCCAATTACGAGCTTCAGGCCAGTGGGAAAATGCATTGTGGTCCATTGTGGTCGAACATGCGGCGAACACTCGGAAATGTTCGGTGTTCGCGATCTGCTCGAACAGGCTAAGTTCGGGTCGAACCCCGAACCGTCCGAACCCGAACAGCTCATCCCTAGTTCCAAACAATAAATAAATATTTTGCTGAAATTGAAGAATAAAAGGTTGAATAAAAACCCTTTTTTACATTGAATCCTCTGGGATTTGCCTGTTTAAACCTGTTGAAGTGAATTCCTGAAAATCTGGGCATTTCCCTGACATTTCAGTGCGGTTCAGCATTCTCTGAGTAGGTTAACTATTTCTTCTCTACGGGACAATTTCGCTGCCGCCAAATTACGGCCATCTGCGGAGAACTGCACCGTATTTCGCTGTCTATTTGGTTTATGAATTGAAATTCAAAGCTTTGTGCAACTTAGTGGCAAGTTAATAACTTATTGAATAACCCCTTATGTCTCTTTTTTTCACTTGTTCCTTTTTCCCTCTCACTTTTTCTTTCTTTTATTATTTCTTTATTTTCGCTTTTCAACACTTGTATAAAGTGCTGTATCAGTAGGGCAATTATTCTATGAGTAGAGCCGTCTGTTCCTTATGTGTTTTTTATTATGTCTCGTGTCTGTGCTCCCCCATTATAAAGCACTTTCACCTTCTTCTTCTCTTACTTTAACCATCTTTCCGTTGTTCTGCACCCCCCCAAAGGTCTCTTTTTATGTCTTACTTAACATGGCTCCATATAATTGCCCCCTGATTGTCAATGCAAATGTCCCCTTTAAATGTGCTACCATTCCAATCCATCAGATACTTTGTGGACTAATCACATGATAATTTACTTAAAAGTGACAGCAGTGCAATAATTCGTACGCATAACTCAATAACCATCATTTGATGGGACATGCATTGAAAAAAATCTGTCCATAACAGTTTCACTTTTAAGACACAAAGAGCAATATTCCAAAGTTTGTGCTCACTTAACCAGAGCTGTTGTAAATTTACAAGAGCCATTATAGTCTATGGGGTTTTTCAGTTTACAACAGCTCTGGTTAAGTTTGCACCAATTTTGGAATATTGCCCAAAAGCTTGAAAACAATCTTACCACAGGGTGGTGCAAGCACAAAGGCTGAACATAGAGATGTATCTCTATCTATCTCAACCACAGCCTCCAGGATCTGTCTGTATTCTGTCAAAAGCTCAGGTGCTGCACTGTCTGCCTCCATATGAATCTTCCAGACAGCCCACAACACAGAGACTTCTTAAGAAAAATATAAATCTTTATTGTAGTTTGATACAAAGACCCATATATACACACACAACTCTAACCAATGAGTTAATCAAAGATGCTATCACAGTCAAATCAATTGAGAGATCATTAAATACACTTTGTTGCTGTAGCAATAGTTTACAAACAGATAACAACAGTAGTAACACTACTTGCTAGGTTGAATATTGAGATAATATAAATTAGATGCAGTTACTATCAAGAAATAACAGATGAGTATGTAATATAAGCTCTTATTAGCAATCAAACACATAGTGAAATGGATGAAAATCCGTCCTTCGGATGCCAGTCTCTGTTCTAATCGGTGGAGAAATCAGGTAAGTTAAAGTGCGCACTTAAAGAAATCACACAGACAACGAATGGGTCTATGCAGCCTCTCTGGTCAAAGCCAGCGACTTCTCCTTTTACTGATAAATTTTGATACAGTGGCAAGAAAAAGTATGTGAACCCTTCGGGATTACGTGGAGTTTTGCATGAATTGGTCATAAAATGTGCTCTGATCTTCATCTAAGTCACAACAATTTGAAAAACACAGTCTGCTTAAAATAATGCAACACAAACATTAAATGTTTTCATGTGTTTATTGAACATAACATGTAAACATTCACAGTGCAGGGTGGAAAAAGTATGTGAACCCCTAGCCTAATGACTTCTCTAAGAGCTAATTGGAGCCAGGAGTGAACCAACCTTGAGTTCAATCAGTGTGATATTATTGGATGTGTTGTTGAAAGCTGTCCTGCCCTTTAAAAACACACACCAGTTTTGGGTTTACTGGTTTCAAGAAGCACTGCCTGATGTGAACCATGCCTCGCAGAAAAGAGCTCTCAGAAGACCTACGATCAAGAATTGTTGACTTGCATGAAGCTGGAAACTGTTACAAAAGTATCTCCGAAAGCCTTGATGTTCATGTGTCCACGGTAAGACAGACTGTCTACAAATGGAGAAAGTTCAGCGCTGTTGCTACTCTCCCTAGGCGTGGTCGTCCTGTAAAGATGACTGCAAGAGCATAGCGCAGAATGCTTAATGAGGTAAAGAAGAATCCTAGAGTGTCAGCTAAAGCCTTACAGAAATCTCTGGGACATGCTAACATTTTTGTTGACACATCTACAATAAGGAAAACACTAAACAAGAATGGAGTACATGGGAGGACACCACGGAGGACTCCAATGCTGTCCAAAAGGAATATTGCAGCACGTTTGAAGTTTGCAAAAGAGCACCTGGATGTTCCACAGCAGTACTGGCAAAATATTCTGTGGACAATATGAAACCAAAATTGAGTTGTTTTGAAAAAACACACAACACTATCAGGGTTATTCAAAGAGATTCGAAAAGTCACCGCACGTTCTGTGACTTTTCGTTCTCTTCAATTCGGTTTGTTTTGCCGATCCCATTTCGGTGTATTCAGCAAGCACCACAGGGCCCCCGAATTGCAGGGAAAAGTCACTGCAAACCCGATGAAAACGAACCGCAAAACCCACCGAATGCACGCCGAAAACCCTCAAAAACATCTGGATTAACCTGCCGAAACCACAGAAAAACCCAAACCGATCGCAGCCTTCGACACAGCAGAAGAGGCAGTGAATAAATAAGCAAAACAGTTTGTATGAATGTGTGAAAGTGAAACGCTGTTTGCAAAGAAACTACTGAGCGAAAATGTCTGAAATTTGCATATGAGGTCCAGGGAATGATAATAAAGAGGGCTGTTGCAGAAAAAAGAAGAAAACTTTAAAAAAAAATTAAAAAACAAATTGGACTTTTAAAAAAAAATTCTGAAAAATGCTTAAAATATCCTACAAAATCTATAAATAAAGAGACTCTTTACTGCAGAATTTTATAATGAACGGTTTATTAGATATTGAATTAAAACGGGAATATTTTTAACATTGAAGCCTATGGGATTCTCCTGAAAAAATTTGCCGCATGAAACCACCGAATGGCAGGGCATTCCGGGAACCTTTCACTGCTGGTTTGTGTTCTCTGAATAGCCGAAGCAGTGCTTTTTTATGGGGATTTCACTGCCCTTGAACAGGCACCGAACAGGCACCGAATGTGCAGGCAATTCGCTAGGATTTGGCGAATTGCCTGCTCTCTGGATAGCCGAATGGCCAAGAAAGGTAACCAAACGCTGATTTTCTGCATTCGGTTACCTTTCTCAAGCAATTCGGAGCTCTTTGAATAACCCTGTATGTGTGGAGAAAAAAAGGCACAGTACACCAACATCAAAACCTCATCCCCACTGTAAAACATGGCGGAGGGAGCATCATGGTTTGGGGTTTCTTTGCTGACTCAGGGCCTGGACGGATTGTTGTCATTGATGGAAAAATGAATTCCAGAGTTTATCAAGACATTTTGCAGGAAAACGTAAGACCATCTGTCTGCCAACTGAAGCTCCGCAGAGGATGGGTGATGCAACAGGACAATGACCCAAAGCATACAAGTAATTCAACAAAAGAATGGCTTCAACAAAACAAAATACGCCTTCTGGAGTGGCCCAGTCAGAATCCTGACCTTAACCCGATTGAAATGCTGTGGCATGACCTTAAGAGAGCGATTCACACTAGACATCCCAAGAATATTGCTACACTGAAACAGTTTTGTGAAGAGGAGTGGTCCAAAATTACTCCAGATCGTTGTGCAGGTCTGCTCTGCAACTACAGGAAACGTTTGGTTGAGGTTATTGCTGCCAAAGGAGGGTCAACCAGTTATTAAGTCCAAAGGTTCACATACTTTTTCCACCCTGCACTGTGAATGTTTACATGTTCTGTTCATTAAAAACATGAAAACATTTAATGTTTGTATTGTATTATTTTAAGCAGACTTTGTTTTTCAAATTGTTGTGACTTAGATGAAGATCAGAGCACATTTTATGACCAATTCATGCAAAACTCCACGTAATCCCAAAGGGTTCACATACTTTTTCTTGCCACTGTACATTTTTTATAGCAGTTTAGTGCGTAAGCAGAGTCAACTATCATTTTAATCAACTTCAGCATAAAATTGTGCAACAACTTATTCTATCAACTAAATGAAAATCAAATATCAGCTATTTCCAAAGGTCAAGGTATCATGACATGAGTCATTGACAAACGTCAGCTGTTTTTCTCCATCATGGGTGTGTGGGTGATGTCCTGTTTCAGGATGCAAGATGGCTCCCGATACCAAAATAAATTCCTCATGACTTTGTGGTTAGCTATTCTGCAGAAACAGCAAAGTTACGCAAGATACATTTTGGTTTTATCTGAAAAGACAGTTATATTATTTCAGCTCTTAAAGACATATCAGCTACTTAAATGAGCATTTTTCTAGGCCTTTGAATATTATTAAAGCATTTCAGTGACCCTGCGGTGTATTCAGCAAGCACCACAGGGTCCCCGAATTGCAGGGAAAGGTTGCCGCAAACCCGCCGAAAACTCCCCGCAAAATGAGGGCGGACGCACACCGAAATCTGCAAAAACATCTGGATTAACCCGCCGAAAAAGCCGGAAAAACCCGAGCAGGAGCCGATCACACGCAGCGCAGCCGCTGGAAAAAGCCGACACCGCAGACGAGTGCAGTGAATAAATTAGAAAACCAGTTTGCTTGAATGTTTGAAAAGTGAAACGCTGTTTGCAAAGAAACTAATGAGCGAAAATGTCTGAAATTTACATATTAGGTCCAGTGAATGATAATAAAAAGGGCTGTTACAGAAAAAATAAGTAAAGTTTAAAAAAAGAAAAAGTTTTCAAAAAAAATTCCTGAAAAATGCTTAAAATATCTTAAGAAATCTATCAATAAAGAGACTCTTTACTGCAGAATATTATAATGAACGGTTTATTAGATATTGAATTAAAACGGGAATATTTTTAACATTGAAGCCTATGGGATTCATAAACCTGCCGAATTAAACCACTGAATGGCAGGGCATTTCAGGAACCTTTCACTGCTGTTTTTTGTTCTCTGAATAGCCGAAGCATTGCTTCTCTCTGGGGATTTCACTGCCCTCGAACTGGTATCGAGTAATGTGCAGTGTATGTGCAGTGTGATGAGTAATATATATTTGCCCCCAAGCAGCTCATACACGGATATATTTGCCCCCAACAGCTCATACATGTATATTTGCCCCAACAGCTCATACACGGATATATTTGCCTGCAACAGCTCATACATGTATATGTATATGTGTGCCCGGCGCTGCGGAATATGCTGGCGCTTTATAAATAAAGAATAATAATAATAATAATTTGCCCCCAGCAGCTCATACACGGATATATTTGCCCCTGGCTGCATCGCATGGATATCTGCCAGAACGGGACCCTTCACCCACGCTGGCCTGGCGGCAGCCTCTGCTTCCCTGGTGGTCCGAGGGCTGTGGGGTGCTGCATTGTGATCTGTGCTTCTCGCACAGACTGCAGAGCACGTCCCACAGTGAGCGAGTGACTGGACATGAACACCGGAGGTGACATGTCACCTGACCGCCGGCGCTCTGACACAGTCATTGAGCGCCGGCGGTCAGGTGACAGGTCATCAGTGATCGCCGGTGCTTGTGGCCAGTCAATCACTGTTGGACGTGCTCTGTGGTCTGTGCGCGAAGCACAGATCACAATGCAGCACCCCACAGCCACCGGACCACCAGGGAAGCAGAGGCTGCCGCCAGGCCTGCGGGAATGAAGGGTCCCGGCGGCTATCCATGGGATGCAGCCAGCCGGGACCCAAAGTGTTCTGCGGGCCTGCGGGGGGACGGCATTAGGGTGTGCCCAGGCACACCCGGCACACCCCGTGCGCACGCCTATGCTGAGAATATATATAATAATGAAGAGATGTAAATATACTAGAAAATACTGCATATATTAACATATCTATTCTAACAAAGATACAAAAAACGTGGCTTGAAATTATTGTTATCCTTTGTTTATTTAGCGCCACAAATTCTGCAGCGCTTTACAGGATCAGTGTACAAGGGGCTGATACATTAGAATACCACACATGGATGATATGGCCTGATTCAGGGGGTCCCTGGTTCCCTTGAACAGGGTCCCCCTGAATCAGGCCATATCATCCATTAGCTCATGCTATCGAAAGTAGATGCGTGCACAGCTAATGCTAATTAACCCCTTAATACTGGTGCTGCACTGGGAGACGGGTGGGCCTGAAAGCCACATGGCATGTTATGCCCCCTTCCCTGTGGCCGAACGGTGAATTGGCTGCAGGAGTGACGGCCTGAATGCAAACAGCCCGCCTGCAGCCAATTGAGGTAATTGGCCCCAGGGAAGGGTGGTGGGCTGGGGGAGTTTTCAGAGAGCCACTAGGCTAGGGTTGCCAGATCAGCCATCTTTTCCTGGACACATATAAATTACTCATACTGATAGGCAGTGCATGAAAAATGCCACCCTGCAGCCTGTATAATCCGCACACTGCAGGTATGAAATCAAAAAGGAATCCAAGATGGACTGCCTTTATACATGTTGCAGGGCAGCACGTATTCCTTTGCTTCCCTCTGCATGAAATAGTAATATGTGTCCAGGAAAACATGGCCGTTCTGGCAACCCTACACTAGACTTGCTATGTCATCTCTAGTCATTCAGGCCCACCCGCCACCAGGATAGCATAGCACGCACAGCGGTGTCGGCAGTGGCGTAGCATGGGTTGTTAGCGCACGGGGCCAGCCAAGAATTGTGCGCCCCCCCACCTGTGGACACGTTATCGATATTGCCCCAGCTCTCACATGGATATTGCCCCAGCTCACACATGGATTTGCCCCAGCTCATGGATTTGCCCCAGCTCACACATGGATTTGCCCCAGCTCACACATGGATTTGCCCCAGCTCACACATGGATTTGCCCCAGCTCATGGATTTGCCCCAGCTCACACATGGATTTGCCCCAGCTCACACATGGATTTGCCCCAGCTCACACATGGATTTGCCCAGCTCATGGATTTGCCCCAGCTCATGGATTTGCCCAGCTCATGGATTTGACCCCAGCTCACACATGGATTTGCCCCCAGCTCATGGATTTGCCCCAGCTCATGGATTTGCCCAGCTCATGGATTTGCCCCCAGCTCATGGATTTGCCCCCAGGTCATGGATTTGCCCAGCTCATGGATTTGCCCCCAGGTCATGGATTTGCCCAGCTCATGGATTTGCCCCAGCTCACACATGGATTTGCCCCAGCTCACACATGGATTTGCCCCAGCTCACACATGGATTTGCCCAGCTCATGGATTTGCCCCAGCTCATGGATTTGCCCCCAGTTCATGGATTTGCCCAGCTCATTGGATTTGCCCAGCTCATGGATTTGCCCCCAGCTCATGGATTTGCCCAGCTCATGGATTTGCCCCCAGCTCATGGATTTGCCCAGCTCATGGATTTGCCCCAGCTCATGGATTTGCCCCAGCACATGGATTTGCCCCCAGTTCATGGATTTGCCCCCAGCTCATGGATTTGCCCAGCTCATGGATTTTCCCCCAGCTCATGGATTTGCCCAGCTCATGGATTTGCCCCCAGGTCATGGATTTGCCCCCAGCTCATGGATTTGCCCCAGCTCACACATGGATTTGCCCAGCTCATGGATTTGCCCAGCTCATGGATTTGCCCCAGCTCATGGATTTGCCCCCAGCTCATGGATTTGCCCAGCTTACACATGGATTTGCCCAGCTCTCACCTGGATATTGCTCCAGCTCCGGCAGGGGTTGAGGGGACCCAGATGCCGGGCAGCGTGGGAGTGCCTGCCCGGTCCTGAAGAGTCCGTCCTGTTGAAGGTGATGCGGCTGCGTGGCGTGCGTGCGCAGGTCACGCAGTCCGACCAGTCAGGTGGTACAGAGACTCAGTACCACCTGATTAGCCGGACCACGTGACCAGCTGCGCCTGCACGCAGCCGCTTCCCTTTAACAGGACGTACTCTTCAGGACCGGGCAGGCACTCCCGCGCTGCCCGGCATCTGGGTTCCCTCAACCCCCGGGCCAGCAAATGCGCCCCTAACAAAACTGTGCCCGGGGCCACGGCCCCCCCAGCCCCCCCCACGCTACGCCACTGGGTGTCGGGGTTAAACACCTGCAGCTTTACTAAAATACAGTATAGCCTTATATCGGGTAATTTTATGCAAGTATAAAAACAACTTTTTTTTTTACCATATTCTTAACAGCTATTTATTATATTTTTATATACCTGTATGGACTGATAAAATAATTTTCCAACAAATGTGGAAGATTCTAACATTTCCTGCAATCTTTAGCAGGCTGCTCACTATGCACTAGACATTTTTTACCTTTTTGATAATGTGTATAGATCAAACATTAACCTCACTTTTTATATCACATCTTTATAGTTTTGTTTTGACACAGGTATTTAATCTCTCTTTTTCCTTTTTGCTTGGGTCAGGGACATGCAAATACACTTCTGAAAAATGTTTAAGGGCATATACAGGTCTAGTCACTTAAAAGGTGAAAAATCAGGAGAATTGACAGGAGAAGAGAACAATCTAGACCAAATTAGCCGATTTGGGAAGGCGATAAATGGGAGTATTTTTTCTTGGTTTTGGCTTATTTTGACCTAAAATTTTCACTTCTCTTTTTAAATTCTCCTGAGATTCACCTTTACTGAATAGACCTGTCAATGTTATTTTTTTCCTCCTCATAGAGTGTTTTTATCCAAGAATGTGATCATAATATTTTACTCAAACAGTATTTAACTCCTATTTATTGTACAACACATGTGCTTCTTAGTCAAAGTATATAAGAAATAACATCATTTGCTCCACACTGCAAGGTCACAAATATTTAAATTTTTCAGATCTCAGGAGCTGATAAAATTCTGGAAGTGGAAGATCTCCCATGACCTGTTTTACAATACTTTCTTAATGAGTGTGGAAAATATCTTTCAGAAGACAGGTTGGGCAGACGTAAAACAGAAACCAGTAGAACATATACATCCAGAAAATGTTTTTTAATGCTTTATCTGATGGAGAAAACAATTAATTTAGCATTTGGTACATGCCAAGAAAACAGGTTTTAATTATTACAGTCTTGGAAAATATTGGAAACATTTGCATGAGTATTCTTTAGGGTGTTTGTTTGTGATTTGCTATCAATGATTTATTTATTTTATTTATAAAGTAACTTACCAGGAAGGATACATTGAGATTTCTCTAGTTTCAAGTATGTCCTGGGTATGATATCATCACCCCTTCTTTTAACCCAATCTTTTTACTTTTTCTTTGTTTGAAAATCTATATTATAACATGTCTGTGAAACATGGGATGCACAAATGACACTTAAATGAAGGATAATAAAGCAAACCCGCTTATAATTTGTTATGCAAAAATTACACTAATGTAAATATGTGCAACTTCAATATTTTATCTCTTCATAAATCCTTTACAGAAGTATTGTTTTTTTTGCTTTTTATTAGTTTTTACAAAAATATAAAATTTAAGCCTTTGGCTGCTGAGCCATTTCACCCCTGTGTGCTGAGCTAATTTTTACCGGTTTCGCTCATGTTTAAATGCGATTTGAAGTCACATTTTATTATACGACCCAGACAAATTATATATCGTGCTTTCCGGCAGACTCGGCAGATTCATAATATATCATTATTATATGTATATGTCATGTCCTGCCTTAATATTATAATAAAATTCGAATTTTCAATCATCTACAGTGTGTAAAGTGTTTTTTTTTTCCACATTTCATCATGCGAGCCTTTGCGGTTATATTTTCTATGGGGTGCGCTTGTTAAAAAAAGTTAGAAATGGGGACTCGGTGCATTTTTTTGGGGGGGAAATTACGAGATTTTTAGCAAACGCCCCCATAGAAAAAATCTTTAGTGCAGCATCATTGTTCACATTATAAATTAAATGGGAACAATATTGCTCCATTAATAAAAAGAACAACTGTTTTTTTTTTTAAATTTTATTTTTTTGTTTACATATAACATGGTCATGTTTGGTATCATTGGAAAGGCCATGGCTCTGGCCCCTTCCAATGATACAAAACATTAACCCCTAGCTGCCACGGATCGGGAGATAGGGGGTTCATTTGAGCCCCCTATCTCCACCATAGGTGGCAGCTAGGGGTTAACTCCCGAACTGACGTCATCGCGCTATGTGTGATTACGCCAATAGGCAGGGGGAGATCCCAGAAGCTTGGCCGACATCCAAGATGTTGGCCGGCTCCGGGAGGGGACCACGCTCCAGTGCCTGTTGGCGTCGAATCGCGATCCAGCCCCCAAGGGGTTAAAGACAGCCACTGCTTGGAAGGGCAGACTGTGCCCTTCCAAGCGGTAACTGCCTTTTTTTGCAGTGCCCCGTATGGATGGGGAGGGAGAGAATTCCAAAGGACGTTATTCCTGCCCGTCTGGTTCCCGGAGGCTGGGCTGACATCCAAGATGTCAGCCCGCACCGGGGGGCTGCAGCGATCAGCCAGAATCCCGGCCGATTGCGGCTGCAAAGGGAGGATGCACTCAGTGCGTCCTCCGCAGTCAAGTGCCGATATGGCAGGATGCTCTGAGTGCGTCTTTCGCATCGGAGTGGTTAAATAAGACATACATAACTTAAATAATCATACAGTAATCAACATTTTATTTGAGCACACACAGGTGCGAATGAACAGACAGGTCTAGGGTAGCCATCTATACAAAATCTATTTACGGTTTCAATATTTCAATGGACAGAGTAATCTTAACGTGCTGTAACGGTTTCCAAATAAGTGTCTAGACGGTTTTCCCAATATACTGAGATTGTAAGGTTTTGGGGAGAGTTATTATAAACTAGTCCCATTTCTTTTTCATTTTTGAGTTTTTAATTGATTAATGACAAGTTGCACTGTAAGGGACCTGTTAGTTTCCAACTTCTTGCTATGTTTATTTTTAGGGCAATAAAGCAGTGAATTATAAAAAAAAATTAACAATATTAGAGAGTGGTGTCTATTTCATATAAAGTAAAGCCACTGTTGGATTTCTGTATACTTTGATGTTACTCAGTGTCAGGGATCATGCACACATCCCGACCCCTAAACCAGTTCATGAAGAATACTGCCCGGTAACCTGCATTTCAACAACCAGCATCCAGCACTGATAGGAGTTAGTTAAGTCTGCACTAAGCACGCACACAACACACACCTCTGTCCGTAAAGGACCCCTCCCCATTCAGGAACTCACCTCATGTATTGAGTTTACTCCCAACCTGTTCAGTTATACAGTACAGGAAGGATGGGGTCGCGCCTAATCCCCGATGGGGCGGCTGCAACCACCAAATGCATCCAGCCCAACAACATGTGTAAAACATATGTAGAGCTCACTCCCAGAGGAGCCGCTGAATTTAACCTCGGGTTAGTCTCACCGCACTAGGGAATAAATATACACCAGCACTATTGTGGATTTTATAGATTATATACTTTACTGATCCCAATAAAGCGGCATATATAATGTAAACACGGTACATGAACGACAGGACTTCGTAATGCGGGAAAAACATGCAGCGGCAAAAGAAAAGTTTAACCCCTTCGATTCTGGAGTGTAAGTCCCGCGTATGTAATGTCTCAAAAAGGTGTGTGTGTATGATCTCAGGTACCCGGGTACTATATTCAACTTGCCAGTGAATGGAATGAGCAAATCTTCGACTAGTCACGTTGGGGCCCTGTAGATTTAAACAATAATGCAGCGTGCTTCGTTATACTTGGAACTGTGGCCTGGAAGGCCTCTCACCCATCCGTTAGACAATCTGTTCCGCTGCCCGATCAAAGATGTCTCTCCGCTTGGATTGCACTGGGACTCCGTGCCACCCGATCCACTTCTCTTGCTTGTCCGATCTCCGCAACAAGAATTATGGCCTACCGCCTGCACTCCCAATGGATCATCACAGTCTCCTTACTCGGGGTCCAACCGGAACGATGTCTCTGTGCCAACCTCTCAGCGATGTGTAGGCAGGTGTCCGCCAAGTCACTGTCCCTGATCCCCAGCATCCGCGAGGCAGCGCCTGCTCTCCGGCCTGGTCACGATCCCTGGCAGTCTCACGTGCGTCTTCCACCTTTCGTCACTCGGCTCACACTGGCTCTCCTTCGAGCGAGGCTGCGGATGTCCTTGCTCTCTCTCCCACCCACTTCCTGTCTCCCCCGCAAAGCACAATGGAATTTGTAGTTCCGTTTGTGTCCAGTATAGTTCATATTGCCCCTGTCTCCCTCTGGTGGCCAAACCAAGTAAATGCAGCAAACACAATCTTAAAACAGCGCTACACATAACAAAGAAAAAAATGTCATCTGCGCTAATTCCCATTATACCGTGTGAAACTAAACACAATTAGAGGTTTGGTTTCTTATTAATGGCCATTATAAGATTAAGCTCGCCTGCCAGCATCAAGGCACCTCTAATGAGGGTGAGTCATATCCAAAAGTGAAACCACAGGCTGCTGCATAGCAAACCATACCTGCTCATGCTGCTTGTCAAACATGAGGAAGACTGGTGGGCCTTTATTTATGCTCCCCCATAAACAAAATCCACTTTGGGATCGAAAACAAAGCCACGGAGCAGGATCTTGTTGCAGGGATGACCTGGCTGGAAGTACATTGAAACATACATAGTACAGGAAGGATGGGGTCGCGCCTATTCCCCGATAGGGCGGCTGCAACCACCAGATGCATCCAGCCCAACAACATGAGTAAAACATAACAAAAAAAAAAATGACATCTGCGCTAATTGCCATTATACCGTGTGAAACTAAACACAATTAGAAGTTTGGTTTCTTATTAATGGCCATTATAAGATTAAGCTTGCCTGCCAGCGTCAAGGCACCTCTATGTACTTCCAGCCAGGTCATCCCTGCAGCAAGATCCCGCTCCGTGTCTTTGTTTTAGATCCCAAAGTGGATTTTGTTTCTGGGGGAGCATAAATAAAGGCCCACCAGTCTTCCTCATGTTTGACAAGCAGCCTGAGCAGGTATGGTTTGCTATGCAGCAGTCTGTGGTTTCAATTTTGGATAGGACTCGCCCTCATTAGAGGTGCCTTGACGCTGGCGGGCGAGCTTAATCTTATAATGGCCATTAATAAGAAACCAAACCTCTAATTGTGTTTAGTTTCACACAGTATAATGGGAATTAGCGCAGATGACATTTTTTTCTTTGTTCTGTTCAGTTATATGCCTGTTCCCCTCTATTGCTATCCCAGTGTACCAGACCCCCCTGCTTGTCTACTAACCATCCGCTTGCTTGATCCTTTTGAACCACGCACCATTATAACCAGAAGTTACCTACTCCAGGTACTCATTCTATTGTGCCCTGCATAGAGGGCTCAATAGCCTCTGAACTTGGGTCGCACCATAGCCCGCGCCAGGTGCCACCCTGACAGAGTCTCAATTAAGTCAAACATTTTATCCCAAGTGGGACTGATTCTCTTAGCCCCACCGAATGTGTACAAATGAGCCTACTTTATCATTGCATCTCCAGCATAGAGGCGAACTTGTGGGATAAAATGTTGATTTTTTTGGGGGGGGACTAAATACCAGCGATTAATTATTTTAAATTGGGTTTCTACCAGATTTAATGAATTAATTTCATGATTTAAAAAAAAAGCTGCATTCCATTCATTTAAATTTAATTTAGCTACCAAATCTTTTTCCCAACTCCCCAAATATGTGGAGGACAATGGTTTATCCGACATGATCGCATGTCCATGATTTTGGCTAAATCCTTATCTATTCTTTCATATTTAAAAATGGATTTCATTTTAAGTGGTTTCAGATTGAGCAATTATTAAAGAACTAGGTGGAAAGCCTGCCCAGAGGGCAGTCTATTGATAAGTGTGGTGCACATGAATGTTGGTGGAAAGGAAAACACAGCAGCGTCAAGAAAAGTTAAATATTTTTAGTGACTATTTTGAATAAATTTCTTTGGATACAACATTTTTAGTGAAGCATGCATCAGTCCCTGGTAATAAGTAGCCTTGTTCACGTCCATCGATGACTTTGATTTTAACGTCCGCAGAGTTCTGGACTCGAGAGAATGCAACATATAGTTGTCCATGGCTGAAGACGGGTTCTGGTAAATAGATGCCAACTCTGTCCAAGGTTTGTCTTTGGGATTTGTTAATAGTCACTGCAAATGCCAATTTAACAGGAAATTGTCTCCTTCGTAAAACAAATGGAAGTTCGGTGTTACTTGGGGCTAAATCAATTCTAGGAATGAAAACGGTTTTTCGTTCAGAGGTAGGTGTCAATACTTGAGCAATGATCAAATTTTGTCGCATAGCTGTCACAATCAGTCTTGTTCCATTACACAGGCCTCTCTTTGTATTCAGGTTACGCAGGAGCATAATAATACAGCCAATTTTGAGTTTCAGTTTATGAACTGGCATCCCAGAAGGAGCCAATTCATTTATGAACTCAATGGGGTAATTATCCTTGTCTTCCTGGGATTCATCATCAATAGAATCAGTGTTTAAATAAGTGTAGCTCTCACCTTCTAACAAACTAAGCACTTCTTCATTGATGTTGTCCACATCACAATTTTTGGGGCATAAAATTGCAGTTTTCTCAAACGTTGAAATATCGTCAGGGTGTAAATGGTCACCATAAATTTCCTTGACAATGGAGTTTTTGCAGATCATTTTGGATGGTATCTGAAAAATATATTGATGGAAGCCATGTTTGTTTGTGAGTTTTCCATCGCCAAGTTTTATTAGCCAAGAGCTGAACTCTAGATCCATAGATCTTACATTTGTTTGCAGCTTTATGATCTTAAATTTATCCCATAGTGTATTGAATTTAATGCTGGATTCAATGATTGCTGATCAACTGCCATGTGCCACAACAGGTAGAGTTTGTCGGAAATCGCCTCCAAGCATAATTGTTTTACCTCCAAAAGGTTTGTTGTTTTTCATGAGCTCTTGCAGTAGTTTGTCAACGCATCCGATAGCATCACTTGGAGCCATGGTTGATTCATCCCAAATTATAATTTTTGTTTTTCTAAGGATTGTGGCATCATTAGATGTTTGCCTCATGGAAGATGTTGAAGTGTCCAACAAAGGAACAGGCAGTTTAAATTATGAGTGATATGTGCGTCCACCGTCTAGCAAATTAGCAGCAATTCCAGTAGAAGCAACAGCTAATGCTACCTCTTTGTTTCCTCTAAATGAATGGAATAAAGTTTGGCATAGGTATGTTTTGCCACTACCTCCAGGACCATCGAGAAAGTAACACCTTTGGGGTAATGTATCGTTTTGTGTGGCAGAAAGAATGTCTTCAAAAGTTTCTCTTTGTAGATCATTTAAAGCTGCATGCATTTGTACTCCTATGTGACTTTCAAGAACTGCATCATAGATGTCCGTTGTTTTGGCGGTTGAATAGTCGGTTGGCGTTGGTAAACCGAAATCCTGAATTTTTTTCCCGTTAACAATTAAAATGTCTTGAATATCTAATAGAGCATTATTGAGACATGGTTGGCAGTCTGGTGTGTGGCCAGAGTGTCTTGATAAGTCTTCAATGAGTTGTTGTTTATATTTTTCAAATAGTTGTTCTGCATTTGGTGGAGATGCTAGGGCACAAATGTTGGCAAAAAGCCCTCGAAGCAGTTGAGGCATCATCTCACTTGAAGCTTCGTGAAGAGTCAAGTCCCATAATTCTTCATCCTGAAAAAGACCGAGTCTTTGAGCAGCTTCTTTGAATGTTGGAAATTGCACACCACCGGATATGTTCGGATATGTTCAAATGAGGTGGCTCCTTTAACATGGAGTAAAAGTAATCTCAAGCAAAATCTCTCCACATCAGAATTTATGTTAACAGAGTACATTCGCCCAATAGCGTTATTTTCTTGATGTCTCAAGCTTCTTCCCCATGTGGTATTTTTCCGTTGAAATACAAAATGTTGTGGAATATCAGTATACAGGAATTCGCGGGCAGCCACATCTTCTCTGTTTAAGGTAAACCAAGCTGTCAATGTTGTGTCACTTGATTGGGTTCTTCATATAGCGTTCCTGATGTTATCTTCTTTAAAGTATACCGACTGCTCGCCAGGAAGATGGATTTGTAAGTGCACAATGGTATGTGTTTGATGGTGCATTTTGAAACCAAGAAGGCGCCATGCTGCTTTTGGAGCTGTCATATATCTGGAATCCATGAAGGAGGTGATCTCGTCATGATGGAGCATTGCATGTTCTTTGATGGCAATATTTGCACAGTCATGTCCTTTATAGATGTATTTGAATAAGTACTTTACACTTTTTATAGAAGCGCAGCTCTCAACGTTTATATGGCAGTTGTATTTTAAAGCTAATAATGGGTTGTATGGCACAACCCAAGAGTTATTGATTATTTTTCCATTTACCATTTACTTCAATTGAAGCAGCTGTTTGTGTTCTCCGTTACAGTGGATAGCCGTCCATGTTTGGCAAAGTTTGGTCTTGGTATGGTTTTGGGAAGTTTTTTGAGCAAACACAATAAGCCATGCATGGCGAATTAATATTATGAGGCCCACATGGTCCATGTATCATGTGTTTGATGACTATTGCATGTAATCGGGGTTGTGCGTGAATGTCGGGGATTTCTTCTGAAATGAACCTATCAATAGCATCAGTATCTTTAAGCTTATCTTGAGGTGATAATATGAGTAAAATATGTGCATGACGTAATCGATGTTTTTGAAACTCTATTACATGAATTTTAGCAACAGGTTTACCTAACACATGTTTGTGTGTGATGTTGTGTAGTAGTTCTTTTAGCTTTAAATTGAAAACTTTGGCAATCAAATCAGGGCGGTATTCCACTGCTTGACCTTCTGTAATATTTTCTAAAATTTCTGGCCATTTTGGGTTGCATGTCATTGTTATGAAAAAGTCAGGATTCCCATACTTTCGCACAATAGCCATGGCATCTTGGTAGTTTTGCAGCATGTTTCTGGGACTACCCTGGAATGTTGATCGAAGTATTACTGCTTTTCCTGGTATCAAGCCCTGTTCTTCGGCAGCGTTTGGTAGATGGTCCATGAGACCTGTGTATTTTTAAAATCGTAATTTGGACTGATTATGTCGTACATAGTTTAGACGATTACCTTCGGTCTTAACATATGCGTCTACAAAGTACTGTTGAGTTAATTTGCCTGTATTTAAAAATGGGTTGAAATCTTTTCGGATGGAAAGCATGTAACCATAAAATTGCATTTGAGTGACCCTTTCTCTTGGCTTAGCAGAGGAATGACTGCGTATGGATTTTACAGTAGTAGGGGTGTAGTTTAGTTTAATGTGAGGTGACCAACTTTGGTCCCCAAATGGAAATAAAAGTGGATAGAGCATCGGCTCTAAGTTTGGATCTAAAATGCTTATCCTTTCTGTTTTTCTGTCTGCGTTTTGAGTTTGGCAATGAATGATAAGATCTCGTTCGAGAGGAGGTTCTCCATCATCATTTTGAAAAAAAATGGCTACTTCATTACTGAGAGGTGCATTGTATCTGCGTTGATCGTCCATGCGATCTGGTACTATCGCCATGGTGACAGTTGGTGGTATAGTGCCATTTCGTATAGCCTCCTGTAAGGATTCTTGTTCTACCTCATATAACATTTTGCAGGCTTCTGCAAATGGATTGTTTTTATCCATAAAAGAGCTTAACTCTGTCATGAGCTCAGGGTTGCATTTTGAATTTTCATTAATTATGAGGCATTGTTTAGCGGCCTCATCGGGATCAAGGATATATAGTTGAGCAAACTTTCGGTTATCCTCATTTTGTGAGGATGAAGAAATGCAGTTCTGTGGTAAATCCGGCCATTAATTCTAAAGCAGTAAGGTCCATAACCAGGAGGAGGAGTAATGTTTGCCCCATGGAAGCAAATGCTAATGAACTGTTGATAGATCGAATGTTTTGTTTGAAATTTTTGGAATGCTTATGGGCAGTGGCGTCACTAGGGTTGGTGTCACCCATTGCGGTAATTTATGGTGTCACCCCCCCCCCGAGTTTTACGGATTTTTTTTAACTACTCTTACTCCTAAATCAGTACTCCCATATAACACTGAATGCTCATACACACAGCGCACATTACTGTCAGGTTTATTGCTGTGGAGCTCTCTCATATGCTCACACAAATTTTTGCCAACTGCCAGCAAGTACGGTGCCTGTTCGAAGGCAGTGAAAGCACACATGGATATATATTGCCCCCAGCAGCTCTGGATATATTGCCCCCAGCAGCTCACCCATGGATATATATTGCTCCCAGCTCACATATGGATATATTGCCCCCGTTCACAGTTATATATTGCCCCCAGCAGCTCACCCATGGATATATATTGAACCAGCTCACATATGAATATATTGCGCCTCAGCTCACACATGGATATATTGCTCCAGACCAGCTCACACATGGATATTGCCACAGCTCTCATGGATACTGCCCCAGCACACATGGATATGCCCCAGCTCTCATGGATATGCCCCAGCAGCTCTCATGGATATTGCCCCAGCTCCTCTCATGGATATTGCCCCAGCTCCTCTCATGGATATTGCCCCAGCTCCTCTCATGGATATTGCCCCAGCTCCTCTCATGGATACTGCCCCAGCTCCTCTCATGAATATATTGCCCCAGCTCCTCTCATGGATATACTGCCCCAGCTCCTCTCATGGATATACTGCCCCAGCTGCTCTCATGGATAATGCCCCAGCTCCTCTCATGGATTTTGCCCCAGCTCCTCTCATTGATATTGTCCCAGCTCATGGATATGTCCCAGCTCATGGATATGCCCCAGCTCATGGATAATGCCCCAGCTCATGGATATGCCCCAGCTCATGGATACTGCCCCAGCTCATGGATACTGCCCCAGTTCATGGATTTACTGCCCCAGCACATGGATATACTGCCCCAGCAGCTCGTGGATATTGCCCCAGCTCATAGATAATGCCCAGCTCATAGATATACTGCCCCAGCAGCTCATGGATATTGCCCCTGCTCATGGATACTGCCCCAGCTCATGGATAATGCCCCAGCTCATGGATACTGCCCCAGCTCATGGATACTGCCCCCAGCTCATGGATACTGCCCCAGCTCATGGATACTGCCCCAGCTCATGGATATGCCCCTGCTCATGGATACTGCCCCAGCTAATGGATAATGCCCCCAGCTCATGGATACTGCCCCCAGCTCATGGATACTGCCCCAGCTCATGGATACTGCCCCAGCTCATGGATATGCCCAGGCACATGGATACTGCCCCCAGCTCATGGATAATGCCCCCAGCTCATGGATATGCCCCAGCACATGGATACTGCCCCAGCTCATGGATACTGCCCCCAACTCATGGATACTGCCCCCAGCTCATGGATACTGCCCCAGCTCATGGATATGCCCCAGCACATGGATACTGCCCCAGCTCATGGATAATGCCCCGGCTCATGGATAATGCCCCCAGCTCATGGATATGCCCCAGCACATAGATACTGCCCCAGCTCATGGATATTGCCCCAGCTCCTGGATATACTGCCCCAGCTCATGGATATACTGCCCCAGCAGCTCATGGATATTGCCCCAGCTCATGGATATTGCCCCAGCTCATGGATATGCCCCAGCTCATGGATATTGCCCCTGCTCATGGATATTACATTTTCAAGATGGACACCAGTGGTAAGCGGTGTCCCTCAGGGGTCTGTTATAGGACCAGTACTATTCAATTTATTTATAAATGACCTTGAGATAGGCATTGAAAGTCATGTATCAGTGTTTGCAGATGACACAAAACTAGGAAAAGTAATACAATGTGAGCAGGATGTTACTTCGCTGCAGAGGGATTTAGATAAATTGGGGGACTGGGCACTTAAATGGCAGATGAGATTTAATCTAGATAAATGCAAAGTTATGCACTTTGGAGTGAAGAACACGCAAGTAATTTATACCCAAAATGGTACGGAGTTAGGGAAATCCAAGCAGGAGAAGGATTTGGGAATAATCATAGACTTCAAACTAAGTAACAATGTGCAATGTCAAACAGCAGCCGCCAAGGCCAGCAAAGTATTGGCATGCATTAAAAGGGGAGTTCACTCACGGGATGAAAACATAATTTTTGCCTCTGTATAAATCAATGGTCAGGCCGCACCTTGAATATGCCGTGCAATTTTGGGCACCTGTCTTAAAAAAAGATATTATAGCGTTAGAAAAAGTGCAAAGACGGGCAACTAAATTAATAAGGGGAATGGAAGGGTTAAGTTATGAGGAAAGACTAACAAGCTTAAACCTGTTTAGTTTAGAGAAACGGCGCCTTAGAGGGGATCTGATAACCTTATATAAATATATACGGGGCCATTATCAACCATTGTCTGATAACCTATTCATTAACAGGTCTATACATAGGACAAGGGGTCATCCATTTAGACTGGAAGAAAGAAAATTTAGCTTAAAGCATAGGAAGGGTTAATTTACGATGAGAACAATAAAGCTGTGGAATTCTCTGTCTGTTGAGGTGGTTGGGTCAGAGTCTGTACAGACTTTTAAAAAACGACTGGATGACTTCCTGCAGACACAGAATATTAAGGGTTATAATATTTAATATGTGGGTAAAAGCTTCTTGATCCAAGGAGAAATCTGACTGCCATTCTGGGGTCAAGAAGGAATTTTTTCCCGGTATGTTGCATATTTTAGACTGGGTTTTTTGCCTTCTTTTGGATCAACAGCAGTAGGTTATGTGGGAGAGGCTGAACCTGATGGACGCATGTCTTTTTTCAGCCTATATAACTATGTAACTATGTAACTATGTATATTGCCCCAGCTCATTGATATGCCCCAGCTCATGGATACTGCCCCAGCTCATGGGTTTGCCCCAGCACATGGATATGCCCCAGCTCATGGATACTGCCCCCAGCTCATGGATATTGCCCCAGCTCATGGATATGCCCCAGCTCATGGATATTGCCCCAGCTCATGGATACTGCTCCCAGCTCATGGATTATGCCCAAGCTCATGGATACTGCCCCCCAGCTCATGGATATGCCCCAGCTCATGGATTTGCCCCAGTTCATGGATATATGCCCCAGCATCTCATGGATATATGCCCCAGCAGCTCATGGATATGCCCCAGCAGCTCATGGATATGCCCCAGCAGCTCATGGATATATGCCCCAGCAGCTCATGGATATGCCCCAGCAGCTCATGGATATGCCCCAGCTCACCTCCGCCGCGTGTTCGCTCCCTCTGAGCGTCCGGCGGCATGCAGCTTGGGCGATCGCCTGGGGGAGCCACGTGACCAGCCGCGATCTCACGAGAACTCGGCTGGTGACGTGTTTTTCCCCCAGGCGAGCACCGAAGCTGCACAGCTTCGGACGCTCACAGGGAGCGAACACGCGGCGGAGGGTAATACACCTGCCCTTAGGGTGACGGTGTCACCCTAAAGGCGGGTGTCAGCTGGTGCGGGCCGCACCCCCCACCCCCACGTAGCGACGCCCCTGCATATGAGTGTCTGTCATTAGACTTTCTGTCAAAGGAGCAACTTTATTGGGCTCCATGTATACTTTTCCTTTGCCGCAGCATTTATTGAATAGTCTATCTGATGGCTGCTGTGTATTAAAATGTAGGGCATTGCAGTTGGTGCACAGAACATCGAGTTTTCCACAATAATGTTGTTGCATTTGTTGTTCACTTTCTTCATTGTTAATTTGTTCTTTTATTTTTTGTTGTGCTCGTTGCATCTTGTGTGCTAAAGTGTTTTTTATTCTTTCGTGACACCTTGCATTTTCATCCATGTTTGCTCTCTCCTTTCTTTTTTGTATTTTTTTTTTGTTTCCTGAATTTTCTTTTTTTGGCGTCTGGCATGTCGTGTGTGCTACTTTCTGTGTCATTTCGTCTCCTTTTACCGACAGATGCTAGTGGTAAATCCTTTTTTTTTTGTGTGATTTTCTTTGGTTTGTTTTTTTGTGCGATTCACTCCGGGGCTTGTGATTTTTCGGACGCTCTGTGGTGGGCTCAGAGCAGTAAATTAATATTTTTTTTTAGATGTTTTTTTTTTTTTCTTTTTGTGTTGATTTTTCTTTGTATTTATTATTATTATTTTTTTTATTTTATATCAGGTGTGATGTTGGGCAGTGTGGTTTTTTTTGTGCGATTCTATCCGGAGCTTGTGATTTTTCGGACGCTCTGTGGTGGGCTCAGAGCAGTAATTTTTATTTATTTATTTATTTTTGTGTGTTTTTCTTCAATTTTTTTTTTGTCTGATTCTCTCCGATGGGGCTTGTGATTGTTCGGACGCTCTGTGGTGGGCTCAGAGCAGTAAATCAAATTTTGTTTATTTTTTTTATTTTTGTGTGATTTTCTTTTGTTTTTGTTGTATTTATTATTATTATTATTTTATTTATTTTAAATCAGGTGTGATGTTGCACAGTGTGTTTTTTTTTCTCCTTTTTTTTGTGTCCTGTCGTTTTGTGTGGTGGCTGTAAGCTGCAGGGGCTCTATATTATGTTGGCCCTCCAAGCTCTGTGCGCTGAGTGGTGGGGGTGTTGTGAGCTTTGCGGGCTCTTTTTTTGGTAGGGGGAGACAGTTTTTTTTTTATATATAATTTATTTGGAGCAGGGACTGAGTGGATTGGCCCTCTGAGCTATCTGGGCTCTGTGGTGGAGATGGTCAGAGCTTTGGGGGCTCAGTGGTGTTTTGGGGGGTGGCAAAACTTAGTTTTTTTGTGGGCAGGTGGGTTTGCCGTTCACGGTGGGGATTCTTTGCTCGGTGGTTTGTTATTGTTGTTTTGAGGGGGCATAACTGTGTATTGTTTTTTTTGTGGACGGGTGTGGAAAAGTTGCCGTCCGCGGAGGGAGCTCTGTGATCGGTTTTTTGGCGGGGGGCACAATTGTCTTTTGTTATTTTGTGGCTGGGTGCGGTGGAGTTGCCGTTCGTGGTGTGGGCTCTGTGCTCGGTGTTTATTTTCTGCTAGTTTGATGCTGCCGGGTTCTGCGAGAGCTTCAGTGGGGTCCGGAGTCTGCGCTGCCTGTTTTGTGTGGTGTTTTGGCACGCCTTTGTGCGTGTGCTGCAGCAGTTGACTGTGTGCGCACCCAGCACTACGCTGGGAGCGCACGCATTCGTCTGTTTCGGCGGTGGAGATGGAGGCCGGGCACGGAGGAGATACACAAAACAAATCCGATCCATTGGAGAGGCGCTGTGCTGTGCGCCTCTCCAATGGATCGGATTTGATTTGTCCTTCGCGCACGCCGGCTGTGCGCGTGCCACGGCCGTTGTATGCGCGCGCAGCCAACCGCCGCATGTAGCGCGTGCATGCACAGTCTGTTTTTTTGGCGACGGACACACCGGAGCTTATGTTTTATGGTATAGATTGCTCAAATAATGCTTAATAGAAATAGATTTGATCAGATCTGAGATGGAAAGATTATATTCAGATGAAATCTGCGAGAAAGATTTCAGTGTTTGTTTTAAATAATTTGAGTAATTAGATTTAAACTTCTTATGCCCATAGTGCCAAATACAGAAAAGGTAATAACAAAACAACAGTAAGATGTTATATAAGGAATTGAAGTGGAAATAGGCTGGAAGATGGCCGCCATTGTACACAGGCGGCCATCTTGTTCAGAATATTGGTTCACTTGTATATAACTAGGCAGGTTTGTAGCTGAAACTAGAATGAGGTATACGTAGAAAGTTAGGAATGTGTTTAGATTAGCAGAAAAGCAATTAAAGCCTTATGAAAGATCTCTGCTGTTCCTGGCACGGAGGAGAAAAGCGAGGTAGATACTCCAAGGTCGTTGGGGCCCGGAGAAAGACAAAGGAGTATAGAGATCAGGCCAGGTGCCATCTGTAACAAGTGATTGTAGGCGCAAGGGAGGAGGGCGCAGCCCGGAACAGTAAGAGCAATTAATTATGATTTACTGAAACTAACACAAAGTTTGCCAATATACGGCCAATTAATGGAATGTCTTTGTATTAGCCAAAGGGAGGTATTAACCCACGTGGGGTGGAATAAAGTGTCATTGGGAGGTGGGCTAACTGGGATGTACCTAATTACGTATTTTTGGGTATAAGATCCCTTGCACGGGTGAAAGGGGGGCTCACTCTTTGCGATTCAATCCTGTGTGGGCACTTGTGTGACGACACAATAAAGTTTGCCTTTCCTGAAGAGACTCGTGTTCTGACAATCCTTACTTGTGCCCGGTCCGGCGCCGTCTTGAAAGTGAATCTGTTTTTGTCCGGCTACATTTTTGGGGGCTCGTGAGCCGGGATACGGGCCCTTTCCGGGCACACAGTAACGGGCTGCTGAACACACGTGGCAGATTGACTGCAGCAGGTGCGAGAATCCCGATGGTTGGGCGTTCCGTTGAAGGTGCTGACATCTGCAGGCGCCAAGCAGGATTTCCTGTTCAGTGGACCTCGTCTCGTCCCAAACGGACCCCTGACCCGGGAACTGGGACACCACTGAGTCTGAGGAAACAGCAAGCAGCGCCGGCGATAGGTAACGTGTCTTCTATGTTTTGTATGTCTAAAGGAGATACCGGTATCTAAGGGAAACGTCCGACTGAGATAGACGGATAAGGGGACGCGATGGCCACCGTCCGTTGGCATATCTAGCCCGCCGCTGATAGCACTGACATTGCTAAGGAGCCAGAGTGGCTAGCGGGTGTCTGGATTCGGGGGAATTGAATGCCAACCAAAGGGTAGTTCTGTAAGTGAGGGAGAAGGTAGCCACGTGGAGTTGCATAAGTCATTAGTCAGTGTTTGTAAATAGAGCTTCGCCACGTGGGTAAAAGGGAAAGGAGGAGGGATTTTCTGTGACTGGGCTGAGAGCCTGAGTCAGTGCTAGTGTGCACGTCGTGTAGTGAAAAGGGCTCATAGTGGAGCCAGCGGTAGCTGCAGAGATAGTGGTGCCGGGTGGGTGAGATTACCCATAAGGCAAATTGGAATTGCAGACGGCAGTAGAGATATAGAACGGGGTGCACATAGTCACAAGCAGTCAAGAGTTAGAGTTCAAATTACGGGGTATAAGGAGCCACAGAGGAGGGAATGAGCACCCTCGGCTAGTAGAAAAGAGTTGAAGTGCCTATGTTCTATTGTTCTGTTATGTGATGAAAGCATCTGATACGGTATGTGTTGTGAATGAATTGACTCGAGTGCTGTGAGTGAACGTGCGCCTACTCGCTCCGCGAGGAAGCAAATACGAGTTTTGACCCCGAACGTACGTTTCCGGCTCAGGCGACTGCAGACGGCTACTGAAGGGGGAAGCGCCTGCAGACACGGATGAATTGTTGACTGAAGTATCAGACTGTAGATTTTAACTGTTGTTGAAATAATATATCTGTATTGCAAAGAGTACTGTTTTCAAGAGTAATAATGGGTAACGGGTCATCTAAGCCCAAGAAGGTGAAGGAGGGTGAGACGCCCCTAGAATATATGGTGCGAATTTCGAAGCATTATATAAAACTCATGACTATGGTGTAGAATTGACAAAAGAGAAGTTAAAAGTAATGTGTACAGTTGTGTGGCCGTTATTAGTCCCAGGATGGCCAGAGCAGGGGTCAATGGACCCGGTTTGGTACAGAAGGTACATCCCAAGTCACAGAGCAGTACGGACATCCTGAACAATACCCGTATATAGATATATGGAGATATTGTATTAAAAACAAGAGTCATTTTATAATGATAGCAGGGAGAAATAAGAAGCAGGACCCCCAAAATAATGGAGAGAGAGAGAGAGCGGTGTTAGTAGAACAACCAGAAGAGAGTGATGTTTTACCCCCGTCCTATCCATCATGTTATGGGGCAGCTAGGGAAGCTTTGAGTGCCGCGGTTGCGCGGGCGGAGAGGGGGGAGCGGGCAGCTGCTGTGTCTCGGTCAGCTCCCTCTGCTCCGTCCTGTGTGACTGAGGAAGAAGAGCAGGGCGCAGCAGGTGGAGGGGACAGAGAAGCTCCACCAGAGAAGATTGAGATGCCCGATGGGAGCATATATATATATTAGTGCCCCACGGGAATGGTGATGATGAAAAGGAGGATGAGGACCAGGGAGTTACCACACGCGCAGCGAATAATATATATAAACACCAGGAGCCATACCAACATAATCCCTACAAGAGCGCTATGCAGATGCCTTTGCGGGAAGTGCCAGGCCCCCCTTTAGCGGATGGGAATGCAGGGCCAATGCAATACACATACGTCCCATTCACAACAACAGATCTTTTTAATTGGAAAACACACACACCACTGTATTCCACAAATCCCGCAGCAGTGGCCAGTATGATAGAGTCAGTTATGCTCACACATAACCCCACATGGGCAGATTGTCAGCAATTAATGTTGACAATGTTTACCACAGAGGAGAGAGCCCGAATAAATAGTAGCGCGCAAAAGATTTTACTCGCCCAAGCGCCGTAGCAGATGCTAAGCCTCATCCAGAAGCATGGGCAGAGGAACATTACCCCAAAACAGATCCTAAATGGCCGTACAATACAGTTGAAGGAGTTGCCCATCTGCAGACATACAGAACAGCAGTAATAATGGGTGTTAAAGCGGGAGGGAAGAAGCCCACAAATATGGGAAAAATAGCAGATGTGATACAAGAGGTTAAAGAATCCCCAAGTGCGTTTCTAGAGAGATTGCTGGATGCGTACAGGATGTATAGTCCTATTGACCCAGAGGCAATGGAGAATCAGAGGTTAATTAACTCTTCGTTTGTGGGTCAGTCACAGAGGGATATACGGAACAAAATACAGAGAATAGATGGGTTTTTGGGGAAAGGTATTAGTGAATTAGTTGAGATCGCTAATAAGGTGTATCATAACCGGGATCTAGAGGAGATAAAGAAACAGAAGGGACATACCGGGGTGGTTGGATACATGGGGAATGGTGGAGGACGAGGTGGCCCAGACAGAGGGAGGGCAAGGGGTAGAGGGGCTAGAGGAAGAGGAAGGGGAGCCCCTAGGGAACCCCTAGGACCCAATCAGTGCGCGTGGTGCCGGGGTGAAGGTCACTGGAAAAACGACTGTTCTGCATTTTTGGCTAAATTTGGGGGACAGGGTGAAGTTGAGGAGGCGGGAGGTCAAGCCCCTAATGGCCAGGTAACAGACGGAAGGTATGAAAGAAGTGAAGGGAATGGAGCGGGGTTTGTGGGACTGGCGGGGACATCATTTGAAGGGCAGGATGCATATTGACGGGGACCTGGGCCCATCCCGCTCGGTAGCCACGAGCCCACGGTCACAATGAGAGTGGGAAATAAAGATGAAGTTTTTATGGTTGATACCGGTGCCGAATATTCTGTTGTAACAAAGCAAATTGCACCCCCAATGGGAAATGAGGTTGATATTATGGGAGCAATGGGAGTGTCTGCCAAATATCCTTTCTTGCTTCTAGAAAATGTAGTGTGGGTGGGCATAATGTTGAACATGAATTTTTGTATATGCCCGAATGTCCCATCCAACTCCTGGGGCGGGATATCCTTTGCAAATTGCAAGCCCAATTACGTTCCTTCCCGGGGGTCACGCTCAATTAGACCTGCCTGAGAGTGGCGGATCTGTTCGGCAGCATAACCCAGCCAGCCCGCATAACCCCAATCTGTGAAAATTGCAGTAGTTATGCCGAGGGAAGAAGAATGGCGCACGGCACCTACTCTGCCTGCTGCGCCGGATCCGCACGCACTACTCCTTGAAATTCCTGGGGTATGGGCGGAGGAAAATCCGCCAGGACTTGCCATAAACATACCCCCGGTATATGTGGAATTAAAGCCCGGCGCAACACCGGTGGCTCTAAGACAATATCATATCCCACAGAAAGCCAAGCAGAATATACAAATACATTTACAGAGACTTAAAGATCACGGTATATTAAAATTCTGCGTGTCACCATGGAACACACCCTACTGCCAGTCCTGAAAGAAGGGACACAAGAGTATCGCCCTGTCCAAGATTTACGAGCTGTCAACGAGGCCACAGTAACACTACACCCTGTGGTTCCTAATCCATACAATTTGCTGGCATTAATTCCCGGAGATACAAAATTTACACAGTGCTTGATTTAAAAGACGCTTTCTTTTGCATCCGCCTGGCTCCAGCAAGCCAGCCCCTTTTTGCATTTCAGTGGGAAGAGTCTACCACGGGGGGGCGCGCCATCAAATGACGTGGACGCGCCTCCCTCAAGGTTTCAAAAATTCGCCCACGATTTTCGGGTGCGCGCTTAGCCAAGATCTCCTCGCCTTCAACGCTCAGCCAGACAAAGTAGTGTTACTCCAATGTTGAGATGATTTATTACTGGCTTCCCCCACAGAAAAAGACTGTTTATCCGCTACAAAAGCCCTGCTATATCTGCTAAGCCAAGCAGGTTACAGAGTTTCTAAAAAGAAAGCACAAATATGCAAACACAGTGTAAAATACCTGGGTTTCCAGTTAACAGGTACCAAACGTGCACTGGGGGCAGAAAGAAAAGAAGCAGTGTGCTGCATACCCCAACCAAAGACCAGGAGGCAAGTCCGTGAGTTCCTGGGAGCTGCAGGCTTCTGCCGCCTGTGGATCCCCAACTTCGCAGATATTGCCAAGCCGCTTCATCAGGCCACGAAGGGCGGGGAACAAGACCCCTTTCATTGGGAAGAAGAGCAAACAGCAGCGTTCCAGAAATTAAAGACTCTGCTGATGGAAGCTCCTGCACTGGGCTGCCAGATCACAGCAAGCCCTTCCAGCTGTTCGTGCATGAACATAATCAAACAGCAACAGGAGTATTGGTCCAGACCTTTGGCTCATGGCAGAGGCCTGTGGCCTACCTCTCCAAGCAACTTGACCCTGTGGCCTGCGGCCTACCCCCATGCCTGAAAGCAGTGGCTGCCACCGCAATGCTGATAGCAGAAGCAGACAAGCTGACCCTTGGACAAGTTCTTCATGTCAAGGTGCCCCACGCTGTCAAGGCTCTGCTGGATGTGAAGGGAGGTTACTGGTTCAGCAACAGCCGGATGACGAAGTACCAAGCCATGATGTGTGAAAATCCACGGGTTCATTTGGACCTCATCGCTACCTTAAACCCTGCTACTCTACTGCCTGACTGTGAAGAGGATCCAGATCATGAATGCCTCCAAGTTATGGAAGAAGTGTTCAGTAGCAGGCCGGATTTGAAAGACGTACCCCTAGACAAATACGATCTACAGCTATTTCACTGATGGAAGCAGCTACATGGATGATGGGAAGAAAGTCTCCGGCTATGCAGTAGTCTCAACAGAAGAAGTCATCGAAGCAAAGCCATTGCCAGGCCATACATCTGCGCAATTGGCCGAAATAACAGCTTTAACCAGAGCCCTTGAAATCTCTGAAGGCAAAAGGGTAAATATCTACACAGATTCCAAGTACGCTTTTATGACAGTCCATGCACATGGTGCACTCTACAAAGAGAGAGGCCTACTTACGTCTTCAGGACAACAAATCAAATATGCAGCTGAAATCGCGGCCCTCCTGGAAGCAGTATGGAAACCAAGTGCTGTCAGCATCATGCACTGCCGTGGCCACCAAAAAGGCCATGATGAAATTCCAAAAGGTAACAGACGCGCGGACCAGGCCGCAAAAGCAGCTGCAAAACCGCCACCGCCAACAGAAGATCAAGCTAAAGTACTGATCTGCAAGCAAGAACCTCAACCTTCCATGCCAAATTACGAGTTCTATATGAATTTGAAAAAGTTTGAACCCCACGGCGAGTTCATTGAAATAATTCTGCACAAATGGCAAGATGATTATGAACTGTTAGAACTCAATCATGATTATATCCAATGGCTTTTCCCAACTCGGACACAAGGCCGAAATTTCTACTCTACTCCCCTAAGTCCGCAAGAGACACGCCTAATGGTTAACACCTCAGAAGTTCAGCAAAGACTGCGCAGAGCCTACAAGATGATGCTGAAATTCTTCGGCGTAAAAATAGTGGGGGAGGAGGAAGACAAAGAAATAACTGAAGTTGAACGAGCAGAAAATTTCGCGTCACGTTTTGAAAATTTGACAATCAATCCTCACAATAATCTACGAATCACACGAATACTGCACAGTCTGGGAGAATTGGGAGCAGAAGAATATCAAGTCCCACTGGTGAGGTTCTTCCTCAAGGAGATCCTTATCAAGAACAGACTGCCGAGAATGAAGAAAAGTGCAATGAACTTTTTCATACCAGCAGTAAGAGATTTACAAGACAGACAAGATTTGTTATTTTTCGCATGGCGATACTATTTCCCAAAAGAAGAATTTATCTGGGGAAATCATGGAGAATTGGCACGATACAAACCAAAACCAGTGGTGGCTGCACTCCTACCGGCGCCACTGAGCGAATGGACACCTGTGTACTCAGAGAAAGAAAAGAAGTGGCTGACAGAAGAACCCGGAGGGTATGGAGAAGATGGATGGTTCCAGATGGAGAATGGACGAATAGTCCTACCAGCAACACTGGCTCCTGAAATCACAAGAGCACTTCACGCAAGTACCCATGGAGGGAGAGAAATGATGGAGCAACAGTTGGAGCCACATTTCTACGTACCAGGATTGTCAGCAATCTGCAAAGCAACAGCTCAGCAGTGTGTAACATGTGCCAAAAACAACCCGAGAACAGGCCCACCTCAACCCCCAGGGAAACAGCCAATCGGGCTATCCCCAATGGCATCATTACAAATAGACTTTACAGTGCTGCCACCCTGCAGAGGATACAAATATTTACTAGTGATGGTGTGCACTTTGACAGGATGGGTAGAAGCCTTCCCAACGAGAATCGAAAAAAAAACGACAGAAGTGGTAAAGAGCCTGATGAAAGAAATAATACCACGTTACGGACTTCCACTCGAGATAGGGTCGGACAAGGGCCCTGCATTTATCCAGAACTGTTTGCAACAACTTGCCCGGCTACTGGGCATCACCTGGAAGCTACATACCGCCTACAGGCCCCAAAGTTCGGGAAAAGTTGAAAGAATGAACCGTACCCTAAAGACTTTGATGTCCAAACTGTGCCAAGAGACGTCATTGAGCTGGTTGGACTTGCTGCCGATAGTCCTTTTGCACATTAGGTGCAGACCAACCCCCCAATTGAAGCTAAGTCCGTACGAACTTATGTTTGGACGGCCAACCTCTCTAATTAATGGACTAAGGGGGGACCTTCGGGCATTGGGAGAAACTAAACTAAATGATCAGGTAGTAATGCTGGGTAAATCAATGCAGAAATTAAATACTTGGGTGGGGGATAATATACCGTATTTTCTGTATCCTTCACTGCATAAGTATTGTCCGGGTGACTCTGTATGGGTAAAAGAGTGGAAAAATGATCCACTAGGTCCAAAATGGAGAGGTCCTTATCTTGTCCTGTTATCAACCCCTACAGCAGTAAAGGTTGCCGAGGTGGTCCCGTGGATACATCACTCCAGAGTGAAAGCAGCTGCAGCCAGTCCTGAACCAGCATGGAAGGTCGTTACCAACGAGACCAACCCGCTGAGGCTGAAGCTGACAAAAACCACAGCCATGAGCACCTAAATGATCCTAACCCAGATAATACAGAGGATCAACAAGTGGGTGTTTTGATGGGCACAGGTCCTGACCACCCGCCAACGGGGGATACCCACAGGGTGCTTTTTAGGGGCCCGGCCCCCACCCTTGATCATCCAGAAATGTTCTTTACTTTTGAAATTCCGGTGGGGAGGGATTGGGTTTATGTGACTGTGAAAAGAATTGCCCAAGGAATTCTGACATTCGGGGCATTTGTGGTGCTGATTTTATATCTTGCTAATCTGATTTATGGACTCTCACGTGGAGCATGCCCCAATTGTACAGGCAACGTGGGGAAAGTGGATATTTCCCATATCTGGAATGGTACGCACCCGGTGATGGAGAACCGTACCATGTGGAGACAAAAACGAGAGGCGCTATCTGGAACCAACCCAAGAGGACACTTACTTGTGCAATTCAAATATGACTATGCTAAAAAGTCTGGGCAAACCGCATGCTGGGTGTGTAGTAGACTGCACCCAGAGACAATTCATATACCATTTGCCTCTGTTCCAATGAATTTGAGTATGTTTGTATCAGGGAATGTCACAATACATGCTGTCGATGCACCAAGGAAGAGACAGAATCAGTCAGTCCCGGGTACCCCATAATAGGACCAGTGTATCCACCAGAATGGTGTTTTCAACTAGGACCAGATAAAGAAACAAATAACGAGGGTGGGTTATGTAACTCAAGTCAGTTCAACTGGACATCATACATTTACATATTCAAAACAGGACAAAAGGCGAATTATTTATACATACGATGCAGGCAACTCACTAGAGACCAAGAGGCGGTGATTGGGAATGTGACCAATGGGAGGCAGGGTGCAGTGGATATGATGAGACGGCTGAGACAACTTGCGATAGAGATATCAAAGGGAACACTACATTCATCACCATTTATAGTGAAAGGAGGGTACCAGGTGTGCTGTGAAAGGGTGTGTTACACATGGGTACCACCAACAATAACGGGAATGTGTTATTTGGCTAAGCTGGTCCCAATCCAGAGACTAAGGGGAGAAGACACAAACACAGACACAGAACTACACCCTAGGTACCCACTGGTGTTTGAGAGACCAAAGAGAGAGTTGTTTGCGAAGATGGATCGAATATGGACATGGTTGCCAGCATGGACTGGATGGGGAGGAGAGATGATGAGGAGATTGAATAGCTATGTCAATCTGATGGATGAGATTCTGAATAGAACCAGTATGGATATCCAGCTGCTGAATCTGGAAATGCGTGAGTTACGAAAGGTGCAGATGATACATGATATGGCGCTTGAGCAGATCAGTGCGGCCTTGAATGGATTGTGTGAAATGACAATGCACTATGAATGTTGCACCTTCATCAGAAACACTACACATGAAGTCCCAGATTATTACCAGGTAATTCAAGATCACCAAGAGAAGGTAGCACAGTTGCAGGGTATAGCCAGGAGGATTGCTGCCGAGGGCTGGAATCCGCTCCGTGGGTTTGGAGCAATGGGAGAATGGTTTGGTTCCATCTTGAGATTTATCTCACAGATTGGATCCATGATACTCATGATAGTGGTGATCTTGATCATAGGGATACTGATATACCGCATAGGGCTATGTTTATGGCCACTGTGCAAGACAGCACTGACACCTACACAAGCACAGAAGATACCACTGATAATTCCACAGGGTATGTTCCCAGTGAAAGAAACCCCCCCCAGTACAAGGAGTTTCAGAATAGTGGAGTGTAATGGCTACAAGTGCCAGGAAAAGATCCTGACACTTGAGCCAAGGGGGAATGAAGTGGAAATAGGCTGGAAGATGGCCGCCATTGTACACAGGCGGCCATCTTGTTCAGAATATTGGTTCACTTGTATATAACTAGGCAGGTTTGTAGCTGAAACTAGAATGAGGTATACGTAGAAAGTTAGGAATGTGTTTAGATTAGCAGAAAAGCAATTAAAGCCTTATGAAAGATCTCTGCTGTTCCTGGCACGGAGGAGAAAAGCGAGGTAGATACTCCAAGGTCGTTGGGGCCCGGAGAAAGACAAAGGAGTATAGAGATCAGGCCAGGTGCCATCTGTAACAAGTGATTGTAGGCGCAAGGGAGGAGGGCGCAGCCCGGAACAGTAAGAGCAATTAATTATAATTTACTGAAACTAACACAAAGTTTGCCAATATACGGCCAATTAATGGAATGTCTTTGTATTAGCCAAAGGGAGGTATTAACCCACGTGGGGTGGAATAAAGTGTCATTGGGAGGTGGGCTAACTGGGATGTACCTAATTACGTATTTTTGGGTATAAGATCCCTTGCACGGGTGAAAGGGGGGGCTCACTCTTTGCGATTCAATCCTGTGTGGGCACTTGTGTGACGACACAATAAAGTTTGCCTTTCCTGAAGAGACTCGTGTTCTGACAATCCTTACTTGTGCCCGGTCCGGCGCCGTCTTGAAAGTGAATCTGTTTTTGTCCGGCTACAGAATCATGAACAGAATTGAAATGTGTCTCAAGTAAAGGTATTCTTCTGACATGGAATCAGTCCACAGAATCTGTACATCACCCAGACCAATCCTCTTTTGTATTTACGTTCTTGAGTATGGGAAATTACTTTCAAAAGACAGGTAGGTCAGAGGTAAATTAGAAGCCAGTAGAACATGTATATCCAGAAACGTTTTTAAGATGATGCTTTATCTGATGGAGAAAACATTTAATTGAGCATTTGGTATATGTCATGAAAACAGTTTTTAATAGTTACAGTCTTGGAAAATATTGGAAACCTCTGCACCAGAATTCATTAGGGTGTTTGTTTGTGATTTGCTATCAATGATATCAACATCACCCCTTCTTTTAACCCAATCTTTTTACTTTTTCTTTGTTTGAAAATATAACATGTCTGTGAAACATGGGATGCTCAAATGACACTTAAATGAAGGATAATAAGGCAAACCCGCTTGTAATTTGTTATGTTGTTATGTTTAAATTACACTAATGTAAATATATGTGTAGCGCTGGGTTTAATTCCCTATCGTGGCAGTACCTATTTTTGGCCACCGGAGGGAGACAAGCACGATAGAGACACTGAACATTGGGACTACATTTCCCGGCATGCTTTGGGAGCTGACACAGGAAGTGGGTGGGACACAGAGACTTACATCCTGAGCCTCGTGGAGAGAGCTGGCAGAGCACGCCAGGGAGTGAGAGGAGCAAGACGCAGAGCAGCAGAATGAGACAGTGACTAGGCCGGAGCGCAGCTGGGGCCTGATAGAGCTAAAGACCGGGTTATTCAGCCTTACCAGAGGAAGACCCAGTGATTCACAGGACTACCCACGCTGATATTGAGGAAGCTGGATGACCCCGAGTTAGGAGTACCGCAGATAGATCGGACAGGGAGAGCAGGCGGTAAGCTGGACATCTTGTGGCAGGTGCAGAAAGCCAGACAGCGGATCCAGTAACCAAGAGAACCCCAGTCAACATCGAGCGGAGAGACGTCCTGGGTCGAGTGGAGCATTCAGTATCTGGCAGATGGGTGAGAGGCCTTCCAGGTCGTTGTGAAAATTAAAGCACACTGCTGTTTGTTTCCAAAACCCACAGGGCCCCAACTTGACTAGTCGAAGATACCTCATAAGCAATTCACTGACCAGTTGAATATTGTACCCGGGTACCATAACACACACACACACTTACATTCCGGGACATAACCTGTGCGGGACTCACTCCCCAATCACAAAAAGGGGTTAAAGATACATTTTTCCTTATTTATTTTCCGCTGCGCGTTTCTCGAATTACGAAGCATTGTGTTTCTTTTCCGCTGCGCGTTTCTCGAATTACGAAGCATCGTATTTCTTTTCCGCTGCGCGTTTCCCGCATTACGAAGTACTGTAAATATTTATACGAACACCGTGTTATTCATTATATGCCATTTATTCTAGTAAACTATATAATTTATAAAATCCACAACGGTGCTGGAGTATATTTATTCCCTAGTGCGGGGAGACTGACCCGAGGTTCAATTTCAGCGGCTCCTCTGGGAGTGAGCGCTACACGTGGGGGCTCGTTTCCGGGATCCAGTCTCTGGAAAAACCGCATTTAAAGGGTTAAATATGGATCCAGACACTGTTGCCGAATGGTGTGAGGAGCACAGTAGTCAGTTAGAATTGTGTATAGTCATGGATATTCCCGCAGACACTTGGGCCGAAGATCAGATTTGCCAGGCCGTGGCCGCGCTGACACCAGATCATCGGGGGTTAATCCTGGACATTAAAGAGAACCCAGATACCTCTAACACGTATGTTCTTTTTGAGTGGAGAAAGGGTGTTCCAGTGTGTTTTCAGGGCGCGAGCGTGAAGCTGACCGATGAGGTGGAAGTCCAACTGATTCAGCCAAGTGCGCCACGTGGCGAATCCGCGAGTGTTCCCGCGCCCAGTCCGTTGGCCATGATCGGGCCTGAATTTATAGTGGCTATTGGAGATTTGCTGGCTAAGTGTCAGAGAACAAGCCCTCCGCACACTAACTTCGGTTATCGACAGATGAGAAATTTTACAGGAAACGTACCAACTCCGGCGGGAGAAGAAACCTTCAAAGAATGGGTGGAACAGGCGATGCAGGCTCTGGATGAGTGGGATGTCCCTGAAGCCCAGAAAAAGCAAAGGTTCTGATGGAGAAGTTCTTCGTTCACTACGGCTTACCAAGGAGAATACACTATGATCAGGGTAGAGACTTTGAAAGCCGACTTGTTGGGCAATTGTTGGAACTGTTGGGAATCCAAAAGACCCGAACTACACCATATCACCCTCAAGGTGATGCTCAGCCTGAAAGGTTTAATCGCACGCTGCTAAATATGCTGGGGACATTGTCAAACACAGAGAAGCAGAGTTGGAGTCGTCACATAGCTACTCTGGTGCATGCATATAACAGTACGGAGAGTGACGCCACTGGATACTCACCGTACCGTCTTATGTTCGGAAGAGAAGCTCGACTGCCGGTTGATTTGGCGTTTGGGTTATCTCTAGACCAGGTAGCTTCCCATAGAAATTACGTGGATAGACTTCGAAAGAATCTGGCCTCTGCATTTGAACAGGCCCGTTTGACCTCAGGAAACAGGGAGCAAAGGAACAAAAGGAACTATGACTTGAAAGTTCGGATACAGGATCTACAACCCGGTGATAGGGTTTTGTTGAAGAACTTGGGTGGGACACAGAGACTTACATCCTGAGCCTCGTGGAGAGAGCAGGCAGAGCGCGCCAGGGAGTGAGAGGAGCAAGACGCAGAGCAGCAGAACGAGACAGTGACTAGGCCGGAGCGCAGCTGGGGCCTAATAGAGCTAAAGACCGGGTTATTCAGCTTTACCAGAGGAAGACCCAGTGATTCACAGGACTACCCACGCTGATATTGAGGAAGCTGGACGACCCTGAGTTAGGAGTACCGCAGATCGATCGGACAGGGAGAGCAGGTGGTAAGCTGGACATCTTGCGGCAGGTGCAGAAAGCCAGACAGCGGATCCAGTAACCAAGAGAACCCCAGTCAACATCGAGCGGAGAGACATCCTGGGTCGAGCGGAGCATCCAGTATCTGGTGGATGGGTGAGAGGCCTTCCAGGTCGCTGTGAAAATTAAAGCACGCTGCTGTTTGTTTCCAAAACCCACAGGGCCCCAACTTGACTAGTCGAAGATACCTCATAAGCAATTCACTGACCAGTTGAATATTGTACCCGGGTACCATAACACATACACACACTTACATTCCGGGACATAACCTGTGCGGGACTCACTCCCCAATCACAAAAAGGGGTTAAAGATACATTTTTCCTTATTTATTTTCCGCTGCGCGTTTCTCGAATTACGAAGCATTGTGTTTCTTTTCCGCTGCGCGTTTCTCGAATTACGAAGCATCGTATTTCTTTTCCGCTGCGCGTTTCCCGCATTACGAAGTACTGTAAATATTTATACGAACACAGTGTTATTCATTATATGCCATTTATTCTAGTAAACTATATAATTTATAAAATCCACAACGGTGCTGGAGTATATTTATTCCCTAGTGCGGGGAGACTGACCCGAGGTTCAATTTCAGCAGCTCCTCCGGGAGTGAGCGCTACATATGCAATATTTTATCTCTTTATAAATCCTTAATAGAAGTATTGTTAGGATGATGCATTCTGGAGTCTAGATAATGTCTAGAAATTTGTCAGTTTGCACTCCAAAATTCATAGATGAAACAAACATACAGGGTTATTCAGAGAGAGGTGAAAAGCAGGAGAATGACTGGAGAATGGAGAATTCTAGGTCAAAATAGCTGATTTGTTAAGTGAGAAAAATGGGAGAATTTTTCTGGTTTGGATATTTTGGCCTAGAATTTTCCATTCTCCAGTCATTCTCCTGCTTTTCACGGCGCTCTGAATAACCCTGTTAATGTTTTTATGTCAAGGATGTGTCATTTAATAAAATAATAATATATTTTCATCTGTTACAAGTTCTTACGAATAGTTTTAGTAAAGTGTACATAATAACGGTGAGCACCATTACAGTGCTGTTTTTATATTATACAAGTTTTAATGATGTGAAGTATTTAAGATCTAACACTAATTTTAGGTAACCATAAGCATTTCACCAACATGACTCTAAATCTCCCAAATCTTTAAAAGACATGTGCCCATCACAAAACTCCTATCTTATGTTATTAATGTAATTAAGCAAAATGTGGCAACATTTTAGCCTTGTTGTTTTGAGGTGCTGTGCAAACTGTATATCTGAATAGCAGTGGAGACTAGGGATGAGCTGTTCGGTTCGGACGGTTCAGAGTTCGGACCGAACTTAGCCTGTTCGTTCTGTTCGCGAACTCCGAACATTTCCGGGTGTTCGCTGCATGTTCGACCACAATACACCACAAAGCACTTTCCCACTGGCCTGACGCTCGCAATTGGCTACAGCCTTGCACCTGACCACAGGTCTGGTGCAAGACAGGTTCAACACTATACCAATCATGGCTCAGAGTCCTGATTGGGCAAATTTTGCCCAATCATGGGCTCACAGAGCTAAATCCCGCAGCACACTATATAAGGTTTCCACGCAGCGCTTCTGCACGCATTTGAGAGGAGATTTCATAGGAGATAGTTGTGTGTTCTTACTGCCGGTCTGCCACGCTACTGGGGGGGTCTCATTTCTACCAAATATCAGGGAATTGAGGTGATGTGTGTCTTGTCACTGCCAGCAAGTATTTTGGGGGTCACAAATTTCTACAAAACATTTGGCATGACAAAAGCATGACAGGATAGCCGGCATTTAGATGTATTGAAGACAAGCGAACTCCAGAGAGTCCCCCGGATGGCGGCGCTCGAGGGACTCTCTGGAGTTCGCTTGTCTTCAATACATCTAAACGCCGACTATCCTGGCATGCATATTAGAGCTGTGATACCCAAGCCTCGCTTCCGGATCTAGGACAGCCATGTCTCTTTTTGGATCCGGGATTTATGCGTCGCTGCATGAGAAGAAGCAGAGACATCCAAGCCTCGTTTCAAGGTCTGGCAAAGCCAAGCCTCGCTTTGGATCCAGGATACACGCATCATCGTATGAAGTGAAAACAGATGAGACTAATTAAGAGATACTATTTAAGTCGGCGAAGATGGTGTTTGTTTTATTCCTTTTATTTTTGGCATCTTTCTCCCTGATGAAGTTTGATGAACGAAACGCGTTGGAGATTTTATTTTATTTGAATGTATGCTGTTTACAATAAATCCTCTTTTGGAAATTTCCTCATTGTTCTTTCCTGTGGCGGCGGGCGAACTAAACGAAGATCTTCCTCTGGGAGCGGTAACAAGCAATACTATATGCCTACAATTATTCTTAATCTCGTGAGTGCTATGATAGCGGGGGCCTTTTAATATAGAAATTTGCTACCCTCTGCACCATATGATGTTATTTTGTCTTATACAGTAGATCGTACATCCCCCAATTTTGGATTGATAACTCTGTGGCGTTAAGAGGAAAAAACGCTGAAGGGGATTAGCGATAAGATTCCTTCTACAGACCCTCAACTCTCTGGGTCTCGGTGACACTGCACATGCTTGGGTTGACTCCTATTTATCCAACAGGTCCTTCTGTGTGTCCTTTGCTGGTAACTCCTCCTCTTCATTGCCTCTATCTGTTGGTGTACCTCAAGGCTCTGTCCTTGGTCCACTGCTCTTTTCCATCTACACCTCCTCCCTGGGCAAAATCATCAACAGCTTTGGCTTTAATTACCACCTCTACGCTGATGACACTCAGATCTACCTCTCTACCCCTGATCTCTCTCCCCCTGTCCTTTCAAAAGTCAGTGACTGTTTATCTGGCATCTCCTCCTGGATGGCCTCCCACCACCTAAAGATCAACATGTCAAAGACTGAGCTCCTACTTATTCCTCCCTCCAATGCCTCCCACCTCCTGACTTCTCTATCACGGTGGAGGGTATCACCATCTCCCCATCAAACCAAGCTCGCTGTCTTGGAGTTACACTTGACTCTGCTCTTTCCTTCATCCCCCACATCCAGTCTCTTTCCTCCTCCTGCCGATACCAACTGCGTAATATTTCCAGAATTCGGCCATTTCTTACCGCTGTCACCACAAAACAACTCATACACGCCCTGGTAATATCCCGACTCGACTATTGCAATAATCTCTTATCTGGCCTCCCTCTGTCCCGCCTCTCCCCCCTACAATCCATCCTGAATGCCTCCGCCAGGCTAATTCACCTCACCCGCCGCTCTGTCTCTGCCGCTCCCCTCTGCGAGTCCCTTCACTGGCTCCCCATCCACTGCAGAATTAAGTTCAAAATCCTTATCCTTACCTACAAAACCCTCACTAACTCAGCGCCCCACTACCTGTCCTCACTAATCACCAAATACACCCTAGCCCGCTCCCTAAGGTCAAACAGTGACCTGCGCCTAGCTTCTCCCCGCATCACCTCTTCCCATGATAGACTGCAGGATTTCTCACGCGCAGCCCCCACTCTCTGGAACGCTCTCCCTCGTACTGTCAGATTTTCCCCTAACTTCTCTTCCTTCAAACGCTCCCTTAAAACGTTCCTATTTAGGGAAGCCTACCACCCAACTCACTGACACAACCATCAATCACTCTCACCTTACAGTCCTCTCCTCCTATTTCCAACCCCAACCCTCCTAGATTGTGAGTTCCTACGGGAATAGGGCCCTCATCTCCTCCTGTACTGTTTGTCAAATGTTGTTCATTGTATTGTAACCCTGTCTATACTGTGTTTATTGTACAGCGCTGCGGAATATGCTGGCGCTTTATAAATAAAGAATCTATCCTATAAAAGGATAAGGTCCGGCGTGTCCGTCGCCAAAAAACGGACTGCGCATGCGCGACTGACATTTGAAACTGGCCGTTTAAACAAACAGGTAGCTGCGCGTGTCGGCCGCCTGCAAAAAAAAATAAAAAAATCGGCACGAGCCGCGCGCAGCTACCCGTTTGTTTAAACGCCGCAAGCCCCGATCCTCCAGCGGTGACTGTCCTCCGGCTGTGGCAGGCTGCTAGGCCGGCATCCAGGCTCAGGCGAGCCCCCGGCTTGGTTTGGGCCTACAGGCCCAGCCGAGCCGGGGACTCGCCTAAGCCTAGAGGCCGGCCGAGCAGCCAGCGACAGCCGGAGGATGGTCACCGCTGGAGCTCAGGGCCGAAGTTGCCAAAACATACTCCCCTACATTGGCCCTGAGCTCCAGCGGTGACTTCCTCCGGCCGAGCAGGCTGCTAGGCTGGCCTCCAGGTTCAGGCGAGCCCCCGGCTTGGTTTGGGCCTACAGGCCCAGCCGAGCCGGGGACTCGCCTAAGCCTAGAGGCCGGCCGAGCAGCCAGCGACAGCCAGAGGACGGTCACCGCTGGAGCCCAGGGCCGAAGTTGCCAAAACATACTCCCCTACATTGGCCCTGAGCTCCAGCGGTGACTTCCTCCGGCCGAGCAGGCTGCTAGGCCGGCCTCCAGGCTCAGGCGAGCCCCCGGCTTGGTTTGGGCCTACAGGCCCAGCCGAGCCAGGGACTCGCCTAAGCCTAGAGGCCGGCCGAGCAGCCAGCGACAGCCGGAGGACGGTCACCGCTGGAGCTCAGGGCCGAAGTTGCCAAAACATACTCCCCTACATTGGCCCTGAGCTCCAGCGGTGACTTCCTCCGGCCGAGCAGGCTGCTAGGCTGGCCTCCAGGCTCAGGCGAGCCCCCGGCTTGGTTTGGGCCTACAGGCCCAGCCGAGCCGGGGACTCGCCTAAGCCTAGAGGCCGGCCGAGCAGCCAGCGACAGCCGGAGGACGGTCACCGCTGGAGCTCAGGGCCGAAGTTGCCAAAAAATACTCCCCTACATTGGCCCTGAGCTCCAGCGGTGACTTCCTCCGGCCGAGCAGGCTGCTATGCCGGCCTCCAGGCTCAGGCGAGCCCCCGGCTTGGTTTGGGCCTACAGGCCCAGCCGAGCCGGGGACTCGCCTAAGCTTAGAGGACGGCCGAGCAGCCAGCGACAGCCGGAGGACAGCCACCGCTGGAGCTCCGGGCCAATGTAGGAGGATGTTGCCTACACATACTCACCTACATCGGCCCTTAGCTCCTCCAGCGATGGCAGTCCCGCTTCCAGTGTCCTCTCTCCGTTGGTCGCCGGTATGATGTCACGAAAGCCTTTGACCCAGGGTCAAAGGCTTTCGTGACGTTATACCGGCGACCAACGGAGAGAGGACACTGGAAGCGGGACTGCCATCGCTGGAGGGCCGATGTAGGTGAGTATGTGCTCTCCACACCCACCCTGCTTGCTCGTCCGGTATCCAAGCTTAGGCGAGCCCCCGGCTTGGCCTGGGCTTAGAGGCCCAGCCGAGCCGGGGACTCACCTAAGCATGGAGGCCGGCCGAATTGCCTGCTCGGGCGTCCTCCAGGCTCAGGCGAGTCCACGGCTCGGCTGTGGCCTCTGGGCCCAAGCCAAGCCGGGGGCTCGCCTAAGCTTGGATGCCGGCCGAGCTACTTGCTTGGCCAGCATCCAGGCTAAGGCGAGCCCCCGGCTTGGCCTGGGCCTAGAGGCCCAGCCGAGCCGGGGCTCGCCTGAGCCTGGATGCCGGCCATACACACACACACACACTGTAAAAACCATATATGTGTGTATATATTATATATATATAAAATACACAAGAAGGGCAGCACTCAACCTTAACTACGCTTTCAGTGCTGGGTGCATCTCAGACAGTATATACAAAAAACCAAGAAGAGAGCACTCCAAACAACATGCACAAACAGTACAGAAGAAACCACAACAGCAGCTAAATTCATTTAAAAACAGGAGATTAACCAGGTAACCCTTTAAATGCCTACAAACATTCTTATTCCCTTCAAATGCACTATAGATTACCCTTAATGTTGAGCTGTGTTGAAAATGGTGGAAGTTTAGTTTGCAATGGATGGCCATGGATTGCGTAACCTGCCAACAGCGACAATGTATCCACTTGGCAGGTCCTATCATACTAACATACTATATATAGACTGCGCATGCGCGCAGCCCACGGGGACTGTGGCGTTGGATGCGTGCGCAGCCGGGTGCGCGCGCACCCTGCCGCAGCACGCCCAAAGCGTCCTACGGAGGTTTGCTGCGCGCGCCAACTCCGTGGACACTTTGGGCGTGCTGCGGAGGTGGCGCGCGCGCATCCACCGCAACAGCCTGTTATGCGGAGGTTGCCACGCGCCTCCCGCCGCAGGACCACCAATGTTGGAAGGGCGCAAAAAAGCCCAGAGCCCATCACCGAGCCCAGAGCCCAGCACCGAGCCCAGAGTCCATCACTGAGCCCAGCGCCTGAGCCCAGCGCCTGAGCCCAGCGCCTGAGCCAGCGCTGAGCCAGGCCTGAGCCCAGCGCCGAGCCCCAGCGCCTGAGCCCAGCGCCTGAGCGCAGAGCCAGCGCCTGCGGAGCCCAGCCCTGAGCGCAGAGCCCGCGCCTGAGCGCAGAGCCCAGCGCTGAGCCAGAGCCCAGCGCCTGAGCCCAGCGCCAGCGCCTGAGCCCAGCGCCTCAGCGCCTGAGCCAGCGCCTGAGCCCAGCGCCTGAGCGCAGAGCCCAGCGCCTGAGCCCAGCGCCTGAGCGCAGAGCCCAGCGCCTGAGCCAGCGCCTGAGCGCAGAGCCCAGCGCCTGAGCCAGCGCCTGAGCGCAGAGCCCAGCGCCTGAGCCAGCGCCTGAGCCCAGCTGCCCAGCGCCTGAGCCCAGCGCCTGAGCGCCAGAGCCCAGCGCCTGAGCCCAGCGCCTGAGCCCAGCGCCTGAGCGCAGAGCCCAGCGCCTGAGCCCAGCGCCTGAGCGCAGAGCCAGCGCCTGAGCGCAGAGCCAGCGCCTGAGGCCCAGCGCCTGAGCGCAGAGCCCAGCGCCTGAGCCAGCGCCTGAGCGCAGAGCCCAGCGCCTGAGCCAGCGCCTGAGCGCAGAGCCAGCGCCTGAGCCCAGCGCCTGAGCGCAGAGCCCAGCGCCTGAGCCCAGCGCCTGAGCGCAGAGCCCAGCGCCTGAGCCCAGCGCCTGAGCGCAAGCCCAGCCCTGAGCCCAGCGCCTGAGCGCAGAGCCCAGCGCCTGAGCCCAGCGCCTGAGCGCAGAGCCAGCGCCCGCAGAGCCCAGCGCTCAGCGCAGAGCCCAGCGCCTGAGCCCAGCGCCTGAGCACAGAGCCCAGCGCCTGAGCCCAGCGCCTGAGCGCAGAGCCCAGCGCCTGAGCCCAGCGCCTGAGCGCAGAGCCCAGCGCCTGAGCGCAGAGCCCAGCGCCTGAGCCCAGCGCCTGAGCGCAGAGCCCAGCGCCTGAGCCCAGCGCCTGAGCGCAGAGCCCAGCGCCTGAGCGCAGAGCCCAGCGCCTGAGCGCAGAGCCCAGCGCCTGAGCCCAGCGCCTGAGCGCAGAGCCCAGCGCCTGAGCCCAGCGCTGAGCGCAGAGCCCAGCGCCTGAGCCCAGCGCCTGAGCCAGCGCCCAGCGCCTGAGCCAGCGCCTGAGCGCAGAGCCCAGCGCCTGAGCCCAGCGCCTGAGCGCAGAGCCAGCGCCTGAGCCCAGCGCTGAGCGCAGAGCCCAGCGCCTGAGCCAGCGCCTGAGCGCAGAGCCCAGCCGCCTGAGCCCAGCCTGAGCGCAGAGCCCAGCGCCTGAGCCAGCGCCTGAGCGCAGACCCAGCGCCTGAGCCCAGCGCCTGAGCGCAGAGCCCAGCGCCTGAGCCCAGCGCCTGAGCGCAGAGCCCAGCGCCTGAGCCCAGCGCCTGAGCGCAGAGCCCAGCCTGAGCCAGTACTGAACACAGCCCAGTGCCGAGTGCAGAGCACAGAGCAGAGCGCCAAGCAGAGCACAATAGATGGCACAGAGCAGAGCACAACCCATTAAAGGCACAGAGCCGAGCACAATAAACGTCACAGAGCCGAGCACAATAAACGCCACAGAGCCGAGCACAATAAACGCCACAGAGCCGAGCACAATAAACGCCACAGAGCCAAGCACAATAAACGCCACAGAGCCAAGCACAATAAACGGCACAGAGCCAAGCACAGCACAATATACGGCACAAAGCACAGCACAGCACAATAAATGGCGCCGAGCACAGAACCAAGCACAACACAATAAACGGCGCAGAGCACAATAAAAAGCAGAGCACAATATACGGCACGGAGCAGAGCACAGAGCCGATGTGCAGAGCCCAGCACAGAGCTGAGCAAAACAGAATAAACGCCACAGAGCCAAGCACAATAACCGTCACAGAGCCGAGCACAATAAACGCCACAGAGCCGAGCACAATAAACGCCACAGAGCCAAGCACAGCACAATAAACGCCACAGAGCCAAGCACAGCACAATAGACGCCACAGAGCCAAGCACAATAAACGCCACAGAGCCAAGCACAGCACAATAGACGCCACAGAGCCAAGCACAGCACAATAAACGGCACAGCCAATCACAGCACAATAAACGGCGCCGAGCACAGAACCAAGCACAACACAATAAACGGCGCAGAGCACAATAAAAAGCAGAGCACAATATACGGCACGGAGCAGAGCACAGAGCCGATGTGCAGAGCCAGCACAGAGCCGAGCAAAACAGAATAAACGCCACAGAGCCGAGCACAATAAACGCCACAGAGCGAGCACAATAAACGCCACAGAGCCAAGCACAGCACAATAAACGCCACAGAGCCAAGCACAGCACAATAGACGCCACAGAGCCAAGCACAATAAACGGCACAGCGCCGAGCACAGCACAATATACGGCACAGAGCACAGCACAATAAACGGCACAGCCAATCACAGCACAATAAACGGCGCCGAGCACAGAACCAAGCACAACACAATAAACGGCGCAGAGCACAATAAAAAGCAGAGCACAATATACGGCACGGAGCAGAGCACAGAGCCGATGTGCAGAGCCCAGCACAGAGCCGAGCAAAACAGAATAAACGCCACAGAGCCGAGCACAATAAACGCCACAGAGCCGAGCACAGTACAATAGACGGCACAGAGCCGAGCACAACAGAATAAACGGCACAGAGCCGAGCACAGAGCCAAACACAGCACAATAAATGGCACCGAACCAAGCACAACGCACCACACTTATCAATAGACTGCCCTCTGGGCAGGCTTTACACCTAGTAATAATAATAAAAAAAAGGATACGTTTTTAAGTATATTTTAATCCTCAGTGGTGACATCACAATTGTTAGATTATATCTTGTCACTGCCAGCAAGTATTTTGGGGGTCACTAATTTCTACAAAATATTTGGGAATTGAGGTGATCTGTGTCTTGTGACTCACTGCGAGTGCCACACAGTATTTTGGGGGTCAGTAGTTTCTACAAAATATTTGGGAATTGAGGTGATCTGTGTCTTTTGACTCACAGCCAGTGCAACGCAGTATTTTGGGGGTCACTAATTTCCACAAAATATTTGGGAATTGAGGTGATCTGTGTCTTGTGACTCACTGCAAGTGCCACGCAGTATTTTGGGGGTCAGTAATTTCTACAAAATATTTGGGAATTGAGGTGATCTGTGTCTTGTCACTGCCAGTAATTATTTTGGGGGGTCAGTAATTGCTACAAAATATTTGGGAATTGAGGTGATCTGTGTCTTGTCACAGCCAGTGCCACACAGTATTTTGGAGGTCAGTAATTTCTACAAAATATTTGGGAATTGAGGTGATCTGTGTTTTATGACTCACTGCCAGTGCCATGCAGTATTTTGGGGGTCACTAATTTCTACAAAATATTTGGGAATTGAGGTGATCTGTGTCTGGTTACTGCCAGCAAGTATTTTGGGGGTTAGTAATTGCTACAAAATATTTGTGAATTGAGGTGATCTGTGTCTTGTGACTGACTGCCAGCAAGTATTTTGGGGGTCAGTAATTGCTACAAAATATTTGGGAATTGTTCTAATCTGTGTCTTGTCACAGTCAGTGCATGCAGTATTTTGGGCGACAGTAATTTCTACAAAATATTTGAGAATTGAGGTGATCTGTGTCTTGTGACTCACTGCCAGTGCCTCGCAGTATTTTGGGGGTCACTAATTTCTACAAAATATTTGGGAATTGAGGTGATCTGTGTCTTGCGAGTCACTGCCAGTGCCACGCAGTATTTTGGGGGTCACTAATTTCTACAAAATATTTGGGAATTTAGGTAATCTGAGGTAATCTTTGTGTTCTCACTCCCAGCAACTATTTTGGGAGCTCACTAAATTCTACAAAATATTTTGGAATTGAGGTGATCTGTGTCTTGTGACTCACTGCCAGCAAGTATTTGGGGGTCAGTAATTGCTACAAAATATTTGGGAATTGTTCTAATCTGTGACTTGTCACTGCCACCCATCAGGGGGTCTCACTGATTTATAGAAGGTTTCTGGGAATTGTAATCTGTGTCTTGTCACTGGCTGCCAGCTATCAGGGTGTCTGACGGAGTTATACAAGAGTTCTGGAAATCTTTAATCTTTATACCAGAGTTGAATCAGAGTTCTGTATATATTTAATCTATATATCACTCACTATGTCAGAAAGACCAAAAAGGACAGGCAGATGCTCCCAGACACAGATAAGAGGGCAAGCAGCCCCTGTGTCGAGAGGCTGTGCCTCTGGTCATGGTGGATGTGGTGCATCCTCTGCAGGGGCATGCTTGTTCTTTCTAACAGGTGCTGGCCGTCTTAAGCAGCAGCAACATACAGAGGATTTGGTGGATTGGCTAACCAGGCCATCCTCATCCTCCGAGTCCTCTGCCAGCCAGGCTTCTAGTGCTTTACAGTCCACCTCAGCTGCCAAAGCATCTAATGCAGCCTCCATGTCCACAGCTACTCCTGCCGTAGCCTCGCTATCACACACGGAGGAGTCAGCTGAATTGTTTGACTACAATGACAGTGACATGCTGCTTGAGGATGCGCAGCAATTACAGTGCTCTGATTCAATCTCTGAGGTTGAGGGAGGGAGTATAATCAACCTAGAGGAAGGGGGTGCCAGTGATGACACACAAATAACTGGCACTCATGTTGCCCCAGCAGCTGCAGCATACTGCCAAGTTGGCTCCAGTGACGAGGAGATAGGGGGTGATGATGACAATGATGATGAGGTCACTGACGCCACCTGGGTGCCTGATCGAACAGAGGAGTCAAGTGAGGAGGCACAACAAACACAAGGCACAACATTCTCTATGACCAACCGTAGCACTAGCCAGTCCAAGGCATCAGATGTCAGAGCTGCTCAGGTGCAGAGCGCTGTTGTCTCAAAGCACACATCCAGGAACTCTGCTGTCTGGGAGTTCTTTAAGAAATGTGCAGCAGACCCCACTATTGCTATTTGTAATCTATGTCAGATGAGGATCAAGCGTGGGAAAGACACCGGACGCTTGGGTAAGACGTGCTTGAGGCGACATATGACCACGCATCCCGTTGGCGCAAAACTTTGCGTAGGTCCTCCTCCTCCTCATCTGTCTCTACCCCCACTGTATGTCCTGCCATGTCATTGCCTACAACCTCCACTGACAGGGATGATGCTACAGTAATGGATGTACCAGCTCCTTCCTCACAATGTGACAGCATCCCATCAGCTGAAGAATTACGCAGTCAGATTACGTTACCCCAGCTGCTGCAGCGTAAGAAAAAATATAGTCCCAACCATCCCCAAGCACAGCGTCTATTATTATTATTATTCTTCTTTATTTATAAAGCGCCAGCATATTCCGCAGCGTCTAAATGCCAGCTTAGCAAATTACTCGCATTGGAGCTGCTGCCTTTCCAGCTGGTGGACTCTGCTCCCTTCCGTGAATTTGCTGAATGTTCTGTACCACAGTGGCATGTTGGAAAACGGCATTACTTTTCACAGAAGTCCATTCCAGCACTATACCAGCACGTGGAAGACAATGGGAAAGGCAGTCAGCAGCAAGGTGCATGTGACTTTAGACACGTGGTCCAGCAAGCAAGGACAGGGTCATTACATTTCCTTCATGGCACACTGGGTAACTCTGATTGCAGCTGGGAGGGATCCAAGACGGGGCTCTGTGCTGGAGCTTGTTCATCCACCACGCCTCCAGAAAGCTGCTTGTATGAGGTCTGTCTGCTCTACCACCACCTCTCCCTCTTCCTCCTCCTCCTTCTGTGTCTCTGGCGAAGTGGCAGTTAAACCGACGCGTGGCAGGGGCTACACAATGGCTAAAGCAAAAAGATGCCATACTGTGCTTGAGCTGGATTGTTTAGGGGACAGGAGCCACATCGGGCCAGAATTTCTGTCAGCTCTGCAGGGGCAGGTGCAGAGATGGTTAACACCACGCCAGCTTCAGCTGGGAATGGTCATCTGTGATAATGGCAGCAACCTTCTCACCGCCCTACACCAGGGTAAGTTGACGCATGTACCATGCCTAGCACACGTCCTAAATCTGGTGGTACAGCGTTTCCTAACCAGGTACCCAGGGCTGGCAGAGCTTCTCAGCCAGGCCAGAAAAGTCTGCAGCCACTTCAGACGGTCATTCCCAGCAAGCGTTCGCCTGGCAGAAATTCAAAGAGAATTCCACTTTCCCACAAACCGTCTGATCTGTGACATGCCCACCAGGTGGAACTCGACATTAGCAATGCTGCAGCGTCTGCACAAGCAGCAGAGGGCCATCAATGAGTAACTGTGTGAGTATGGCACAAGGACAGGTGGCAGGTCAACTTGTTTCCCCCCCCCCGCAGTGGCTGATGATCAAGGATGCATGCACTGTAGTGTCACCATTTGAGGAGGCAACGAGGATGGTGAGCATGGACAGTGCATGCATCAGTGACACAATTCCTTTAGTAAAATTACAACGTAGGACTACAATGGCGCTAAGGAGAGAATAAGGTATATATATACAAGGGGGAGCTGCTAGTATCCTAATAAGCTAGTCTGTCCAACTAACAGGCAATAATAGATATAAACACACAGAGATAAGGACTAGGGATGAGCCGAACACTCCCCGAGTTCGGTTCGAAGCCGAACCCGAACTTTCCAAATGTTCTGGTCCGAACCCGAACCCGAACCCGAACTCGGACCCCATGCAAGTCAATGGGGCTGAAAATTCGGTTTTTAGAGTGCCCTCCAAGAGGGCATATATGCTAGATATTTGCCATAAAAAGTGTATGGGGGTCTGGGTAGTGCCCTGGGGGACAGGAAACAAGGACAAAAAGTAAAAAAAAAACATTTTTAAAGGGACAGTGAGTTTTCCATGAAATAAGGGTTAAAAATAAAAACGAAAAATTCCTTCAAATATCGTGCCTAGGAGGTCCCCATAACCTGCCCGTGAAGTGGCGGATTTCTAGGATGTATAGAAATATGTAAAAACCAAAAAATGACATTTCAAATTACGGTAAATGCTTTTCCTTTAATCTATCCATAAACAACTGCTTGGGGCGGCAGTCTGTATGGAAAGAGGAGACATTTTCGGACATGCAGAAAAAGTTTACTGATTTTTTGGCGGTGAAAAGCAGGAGAATGAATGGAGAATGGAAAATTCTAGGTCAAAATAGCCAAACCAGAAAAATTCTCCCATTTAGGCTAGGGTCAGACTAGCAAATTCTTAACATGCGTTTAGGCGCACTTAATCCCGGCCGCACTAGCAGCAAATGACGGGCAATGACAGCCAATATACGAAGTACGGTCGCACGAAAGTCCGGCTGCGCAACGCAAGTGGAAAATGAACGCATTTTTTCGAGAACGCAGAACCGCTAGTACGGACGTACAGAGTGCGCTGCGTCCACTAGCGGCGTGTGTGCGTGATTTGGAGACGTCAGAACCTGCTCATGTCCGGCCAACATAACGTCCAGACACCCAAAGTTTCCTGGTTTGGATTCGTAAAAAATCACGCACAAAAATGCACATCGTATGACCGTTTTCGCGCATTCCGTGAAAAAATAAGGCAATGCGTTCAGACACACTTTTTGACGGTCGCTGTGAAAAATGCGTTAGTCTGACCCTAGCCTTATCTCACTTTCCAAATCGGCTATTTGGTCCAGATTGTTCTCTTTTCCTGCCATTCTCCTGGTTTTCACCTTTCTCTGAACAACCCTGAGAGAGAGGTGAAAGCCAGGAGAACTGGCAGGAGAAGAGAACAATCTAGACCAAATAGCCAATTTGGAAAGTGAGTTAAATGGGAGAATTTTTCTGGTTTGGCTATTTTGACCTAGAATTTTTACTTCTCCAGTTATTCTCTTGCTTTTCACCGCTCTCTGAATAACCCTGTGAATGTTTAATCCCGAGGTGAAAAATAACATTGCTTAAGGCTGGGGTCAGACGAGCGCAGTTATCACGTCCGTCTTGCCGCACATTTGTACGTCCGTGGCAGCATAGCATTCTGACCAATGGAGCCCCACACACGAAGTACGTCCGCACGGAAGTGCGGATGCATGGCGGACGCAGCAAACGGACGCAGGTTAGGCAAGAACGTAATACTGCTAGAACGGACGTGCGGAGTGCGCCACGTCCGCAACGTCCGTGTAGCTTTGTATGTGAGTGATGAAACGAGGTCAGATGGACTGCATTTATACGTCCAGCATTTTTGACGGACAGAATGTTTTTTCATTTTAATTTAATTTCCCTGCTACATCAGTCCAAAAATACGTCAGTGAAAAAAACGGACTGTTTGGCCACTACCTTGTTGTCAGTCAGTAAGTACGTCCGTACTGCACGGACGCACAGTCCGTACAAAATGCGCTCATCTGACCCTAGCCTTAGATGTTATTTTGAATTTTTTTCAAAACACAAGTTAACCACTTGGCTGCTATGGACGCGCTCAGCGCGTCCAGCCAAGTGGTTCTCCTGTGCTATGGACGCGCTGATTCCGGCGGATTGCTGCGCCCCCCGGTGCGGGCTGACATCTTGGAGTTAACCCCTAGCTGCCACCAAAGGTGGAGATAGGGGGTTCATTGGAACCCCCTATCTCCCGATCCATGGCAGCTAGGGGTTAATGTTTGATATCGTTGGATCGGCCAGAGCATGGCCTTTCCAAGGATACCAAACATGAGCATGAAAAATGTTTTTTAAAAAAATAAATAAATAATAAAAAAAATTATTTAAAAAAAAATTATAAAAAAAATAAACAAGATTTTTTTTGTTTTTGTTTTGTTAATGCAGCAATATTGTTCCCATTTCAATTATAATGTGAATAATAATGCTGCACTAATGATTTTTGTATGCGGTGCGTTTGTTAAAAAAACAAAATTTTCCCTTTGCTGTAGTCAGCACTTAGAATTAGCCTCATTTGCTGACTACACCAATTACATCAATTGAGATGGTTTTCTAAGGGCTGTACCATTCCCTACAACCCAACGCGAGTTTCCCTCGAGCCAGGCTAAGCTCTGATAAGGGTAAGTGTATTACCATTTAGGTTAAGGTCAGACGAAAGCAGTTTTAACGTGCGTTTAACCGCACTAAATCACGGCCGTGCTAGCAGCAAATGATGTCCAATGCCGGGCCGCATATGAAGAACGGCCGCACAAAAGTGCGGCCGCGCAACACAAGTGGCAAACGAACGCATTTTTTCGAGAACGTCAAACCGCTAGTACTGACGTACAGAGTGCGCTGCGTCCGCATAGTGGCGTGTTTGCGTGATTGGGAGACGTCAGACGCTGCTAATGTACGGCTAACATAACGTCCAGACACAAAAAGTATTTTATTGATGATCCGTACAAAATCACGGACGAAAATGCGCATCGTATGACCGCTATCGCGTATTCCGTGAAAAAATGCGTCCATTCATTCAAACGCACTTTTTCACGGACAACGCGAAAGATGCGTTAGTCTGACCCTAGCCTTAAAGGTTTTATATCTTGCCCCTATAAAAACTGGCTGCACTATTTTTCTTCTATCTGTTTTGGAGGGCACTTTTGAAGAGATCCTTGCAGCGACGCAACGGCCAATTCTGTTCAAGTATTTACAAGTGACCACTGTGTATCTCTGGAGGAGTCGTGGTTCTTACACTGAGGCTCTCTAGGATTGTGGATGCACATCGGGAGGGCAAACTGAATGTTTGGAGCCTTCTGTTGGAAGAAAAGGCTATTTTAGGAATCAACACAGTCTAAGGAAGTGGTCCCATATATACAGTACATTCGTGTGAAGATTTTCTTCTATTGGCGACTTTCTCTTTGAGGTATTTTTTTTTGTATACAAAACCTCTTTATATACACAATTTTTTTCCCCTTAAATAAGGACTTCACAGAAAAAAGCAGACTTTGCAGAAAAAAGCAGAAGGATTATTTATTGTGTTCTGCTTTTTGTTGAAAAGATATATCTTTTCTTGGGAGTACAATTTCTTTAGTGTTCCTGCTGGAGCACACTCTGCGGGGAATTATAGATGTGGCTCTAGAGCAGGGATCTCAAACTCACGGCCCCCCAAATGTTTTTGCCTACAAGTCCCAGAATTCTTTGAATGCATTAGATGGCTAGGGAATCATGGGAGCTGTAGTTCAGAAACATCAGGGGGGCCAGAGTTTGAGATCCCTGCTCTAGAGGCAGAGCAGCGGGAGGAAGAGGAGGCCTTCCCTAGCTCTTTAGGCCCCAGTCTTTCCGCAGACAGCATTCCAGCGGGTCCTCCTCAGATCAGACAGGAGGAGGATGAGGAGGAGGAGGAATGTTTGAGTAGTGGGGGCATTGAAGGTGGGGATTCCTCAAGGGAGGGTTTTGTGTATCCAGAAACACAAGGACTGGGACGTGGCTGGGAGGAGGAAGTGCACGATGGGGTCATCCTCCTCATTGAGCAGGAAAACTCGGAAGCTAATGCCACCTCCAACCTACGCTGCATGGGCTCCCTTATTATGCAAAGCCTAGTAAAGGACGCCAGGATTCGTGCTATCAAGGAGAGGGATCATTACTGGTTGGCAACTCTTCTTGATCCACGATACAAGGGTAAAGTTGCAGAGCTCATCCTGCCCGCACAGAGGGAGCACAGGATGAAAAAACTTGAAGACGCTCTAAAGCAACACTTGTGTAACCTTTCCAGGCACTGGTAGGTTACCAAGTGATGATGATGACACAGGTGCTTCTGAGGCTGTGGATGATCAGAGGAATAGTGGTGAAGGCCAGGGTCGATTGACTGATGCCTTTTTAAATTTTTTTAGTCCACGACGCCCAGGGACGTCAAATGTAGGCACCCATTGCCAGCGTCTTCACCATATGGTGCAGGTCTAACTAGGGGCAAGGGCAGACCTGGATACCTTTCCAGCAGATGATCCACTGGCTTACTGGGTGTTGAGATTGGATCACTGGCCAGAACTTAGCCAATATGCTATGCAGCTACTAGGTTGCCCTTCATCTAGCGTGCTTTCCGAAAGGACGTTCAGTGCCGCTGGAGGTTTTGTCACAGACAAAAGAGTGCGTCTGTCCACCGACTCTGTAGACCGGCTGACATTTATAAAAATGAATCAGTCCTGGATCAGCAGCTATCAATCCCCTGATGCTGACGTAACTGAATAGATCGGGGATGTCTTCTCCATTCACAAAACCTCCACCACTGAACTCTTCCACAATACCACAAAAGGGTTACGGTGTGAAGGCACTTGCTGCCATGAAAGGCACAATATTTGGCTGCACTGACACCTGTGCCACATTTATATAATTTTAATTTTTTGAACCGCAGGATCCACCCCTGCACTCTTCCACCTTTACAACAGAGGGGTTACTGTATGAATGCACTTGCTGGCCTGGCACCAAAAGCACAATATCTGGGTGCACTGACGCCTTTACCAGATTCATATCTTTTTAATATAGGACCGCTTGTCCACCCCTGCACTCTTCCACAATACTACAGAGGGGTTACTGTATGATGGCACTTGCTGGCCTGGCACAGAAAAGCACAATATCTGGGTGCACTGACGCCTTTACCAGATTCATATCTTTTAATATAGGACCACATGGTCCACCCCTGCACTCTTCCACAATACTACAGAAGGGTTACTGTATGAATGCACTTGCTGGCCTGGCACCAAAAGCACAATATCTGGGTGCACTGACGCCTTTACCAGATTCATATGTTTTTAATATAGGACCGCATGGTCCACCCCTGAACTTTTGCACAATACTACAGAGGGGTTACTGTATGAATGCACTAGCTGGCCTGGCACCAAAAGCACAATATTTGGGTGCACTGCCACTGACGCCTGTACCAGATTCATATACTCAGAGGGGTTACTGTGTGACGGCACTGTTGCCGACGCTAAAGGTCCAATTTAAAAGCACCTATTGTTACTTTCATCCAAAGCCTGCATAAGTTTCACCATAATTTAGCCAAAAAAATCACTAAACATTTTCTGCGCGTCCTAAAATGTCTTTTTATACAGACTGCCGCCCCAAGCAGATGTTTATGAATAGATTAAAGGAAAAGCATTTACCGTCATTTTAAACGTAATTTTTTTGTTTTTAAATGTTTCTATACATCCTAGAAATCCGCCACTTCACGGGCAGGTTATGGGGACCTCCTAGGCACGATAGTTGAAGGAATTTTTCGTTTTTATTTTTAACCCTTATTTCATGGAAAACTCACTGTCCCTTTAAAAACATTTTTTAAAACTTTTTGTCCATGTTTCCTGTCCCCCAGGGCACTACTCGGACCCCCATACACCTTTTATGGCAAATATCTAGCATATACTGTATGCCCTCTTGGAGGACACTCTAAAAATCGAATTTTGAGTCCCATTGACTTATATTGAGTTTGTGTTCGAATTCGAACATTTGGAAAGTTCGAGTTCGAATGCGAACCAATCTCAGGGGTGTTCGGCACATCCCTACCTCTGGCTTCTTTGCACCATGCAGTCTTGCTCCAGGCATTCAGATCATGGACCTTCACCTGGACTCTATCGGTTCATTAAGAACTTTAAGTATAAATAGAGTCTACACCCTTAGAAGGGTGCAGTCTCATTCTCAGTTACTAGCTCTTTTCAAGTTTGCCCTGGTCCACTTCAGTCCTGATTCTGGTATCCTGTCTGAACTTGCTTACCTGCAGGACTTCTGCGTTTAGGTTTGTGTTACCTCTGTTTCTCATACTTATTCAGTTCCATGTAGTTCTATTGTCATGCAGCTTTGATTTCTGGTTCCCCTGTCTGTCTGATAGTCTGCAGTTCTGTTCTCAGGTTCAATTATGTTTTACCCCATGTTTAGTTCGGTTTATAGTTCTTGATTTCTGTTTTTTTTGTATTATCGTGTTTTCTTTATTGTATTTCTTGCCTAGAGTTTGTAGGTCCTGATTCTAGTGTTTGAATTGCGTTTACCTTCTGGATCCCTGCTCTGGGTTCAAGTTCAGTCTTGTTTATTTCTTGGTGTCATAGAATAAATATTTTTGTTTTCAAGTCCTTTATCCTGCTTGTTCTCTGTGCTTTAGGCTCACACCCCTCCTGCTCAATGTCACGTCTAGTCCCACTGCCCAGTCATAACAGTTGGACCCTGCGGTCAAATATTAAAATATTAATCTGGTACATGCGTCAGTGCACCCAAATATTTTGCCTTTGGTGGCAGCAAGTGCCTTCATACCGTAAGCCCTCTGTGGTATTGTGGAAGAGTGCAGTGGTGGACCCTGTGGTCCAATATTAAAATGATATGAATCTGGTATAGGCGTCAGTGGCAGTGCACCCAAATATTTGACCTTTGGCAGAAAGTGCCTTCACACCGTAACCCCTCCATGGTATTGTGGAAGAGTGCAGTGGTGGACCCTGCAGTCCAATATTAAAATGATATGAATCTGGTATAGTCGCCAGTGGCAGTGCACCCAAATATTATGCCTTTGGTGGCAGCAAGTGCCTTCACACTGTAACCCCTCTGTGGTATTGTGGAAGAGTGCAGTGGTGGACCCTGCGGTCAGGGCTGGATTAAGAGTATCATAGGCCTGGTGCCGAGTATTTTGGTGGGCCTTTTTATACAGCATAAACAAAATGAATTGCTGTAATGAGCGGCGTGTATGAATGTATCCCACAGCAATAAAACTCACAGTAATGTGCAGTGTGTATGAGCGTATCCCACAGAAATAAAACTCACAGTAATGTGTGTTGGGTATGAGCAAATCAGAGCTCCACAGGATTAAAACTCAGTAATGTGCAGTGCTTGAGTGTATCCCAAAGCTCCACAGCAATAAAACTCACGGTAAGGTGTGCTGTGTATGTGCACATCACAGAGCTCCACAGTAGTAAAACTCCGTAATGTGCTGTGTGTATCACAGAATCTACTGAAATAAAACTCACGGTAATGTGCCGTGTGTATGAGCGTATTCCACAGCTCCACAGCAATAAAACTCTCCGTAATGAGCGGTGTGTATGAGCGTATCCCACAGCAATAAAACACTACGTAAAGAGCGGTGTGTATGAGTGTATCACAGAATCTACTGCACTAAAACTCCCGGTAATGTGTGGTGTATATGAGTGTATCACAGAGCTCCACAGCAATAAAACTCAGAAATGTATGGTGTGTATGAGCGTATCACAGAATCCACTGCAATAAAACACAAAAATAATATTATTATTTAAGTTCTATATAAACGCATTTAAATTTAATTTTAAACCTATATACTATTTTATATATATATATATATAGATAAGATATATATCATACCTGCCCTTCCCTTCCCCTATAAATTTGCTAAAAATACACACACACGAAAAAAAAAACACCACTGCCTGAGACCCCGCGCAGCCCACACACCACCCCCCTCTACCTGGCTGAATGTATATAATATATATAATTAAATACATTCAGCAAGGTAGAGAAAGAAATAAGAGATTTATTTTATGTTCCTGGGGACATTTAACCCCTTAAGGACCGAGGACGTACCATGTACGTCATTGCAGCGGGTCTCTCTTAGACCCGCTGACGTACATGGTACGTCCTGCCGTTTTTTGAGCGCTGGAAGCGATCGGATCGCTTCAGCAGCTCAAACGCCATTGCAGGCTGCCTGGGAGTCCAGGCAGCCGTGCAATGGCGGTTAGAAGTGCCGGGGCACCATGTGATCGCTCCCCGGGAGCGATCAACATCCGGTTTCACCGGAGAGGTGCCCGGCACTTCTAGAGAGCGCTGGAAGCGATCAGTATCGCTTCCAGCTGCTCTGAGTATATTACAAGGATGCCTCGACATCGAGGCATCCTTGCAATATGCTTACCTGCCGCCGGTCCGTCCGTGATCGCTCCCCCAGAGCGATCACTTCCGGTAGCGGCAGGAAGTACTGAGTGCCACGAGGTATCGTGGCACTCAGTACAAAAACGATCACATCAGTGATCAGGTGCTCTGCTGGGTGCCTCGAGGGATCAAGGCACCCAGCAGAGTAAAAAAAAGTGTAAAAAAAGTGAAAAAAAGTGAAAAAAAAAGTAAAATAAAAATAAAAATAAATAAAATAAACTGACGGTTAGGGTTAGGGTTAGGGGTAGGGTTAGGGGTAGGGTTAGGGTTAGAGGTAGGGTTAGGGGTAGAGTTAGGGTTAGGGTTAGGGGTAGGGTTAGGGAGGGTTAGGGGTAGGATTAGGGGTAGGGTTAGGGTTAGGGTTAGGGGTAGGGGTAGGGTTAGGGTTAGGGGTAGGGTTAGGGGTAGGGTTAGGGTTAGGGGTAGGGTTAGGGGTAGGGGTAGGGTTAGGGGTAGGGTTAGGGGTAGGGTTAGGGGTAGGGGTAGGGTTAGGGGTAGGGTTAGGGCTAGGGTTAGGGCTAGGGTTAGGGCTAGGGTTAGGGTTCTAAGGGCAGGGTCATCTTGGGGCTGAGTGGGATGTTCCTAGCCTGCCTCATCAGAGAGGCAGGCTAGCAACATCCAATCAGATGTTAGAAAAAATCAAAATAAAATTTCTAATTTGTCAGGTCAGGTCAATATTTTGTAAATATTTGCTCTGACCTCTGTGATTCTCCCTCCCTCTCCTCACTTGTGTTTTGGTGAGCGAGAGAGAGAGATCAGATTTGACAGGTTAGAGATTTTAGTGAGATTTAGTGAGATTAGAAAAATTGAGGCAGATTTAGAGAGATTTTAGGGAGATTTAGAAGAATTGAGGCAGGTTTAGAGGGATTTAGAGAGATTTAGGTGTTTATTTGTATTTTCTTGTGAAACCCAACGGTTCTTCTAAGAACCAACAATCCGCTTATATATATATAATAATTATAAAATTTTATAATCTATTATATATAATGTCTGAGAGGGTGTACAGCGCCGAGGAGGCATATGCCATCCTGGCGTCAGAATCTGAGGCATCTGCGTCAGACTCAGACCCTCATTTCGACCCCGCTAACTGCTCAGAGACGTCGCTAGATACATTATCTACGCTGGCTGATGTATCTAGTGATGTTTCTGATGCAGATCCTGGGTCACCACCTGCCAGCAGGAGACGCACAGCTCCAGCTGAGGAGTGGGTAGTGCCTCATCGCCAGAGGCCAGATATCCCTCCTTTCACGGCAAATCCTGGCATCAATATTGATGTTGCAGGATTTACCGCCACACAGTTTTTGCAGGTGTTTATGGGGGATGATTTGTTGGGCCACATCGTGGCCCAATCAAATCTGTATGCCCATCAGCATTGTGCTGCGAAGCCAGACTCCTACTTGGCAAGGCAGCAATGGACCCCGCTAGATGTGCCAGAATTTCTGAAATTCTGGGCACTTACTATGCTGAGGGCATCATAAAGAAGCCCTCAATTCGCTCCTACTGGAGCAGTAGCCCCATCTCTGCTCTACCCCCATTTACCCCCATCAATGTCACGTAGAAGGTATGAAAACATTTTGCGTTTCATGCACTTCAGTGACAACAGCCTGTGCCCCCCTAGAGAGCATCCCCAGTTTGACAGGCACCAGACTTTTACATTTTATTCGTACATTTTTATGTTCTACAATTGGTGCTGTATTTTGCCAAAATCTTTGCACACCTATGCATGGGGGGCATGGGTGTACTCAGGAGATCTTGCAGAAAACAACCTGGAGTGTTTTCATGCAGTAACAAACAACAGTGTCTCCTAAATCACAGTCCAAAACTACTGTGGGCGTAAAAATCTGAAAATTGAAAAATTACCGCCACACACCTTCTCAAATGTTTTGGGCTAAAACCGTTGCATCCATGTCATCAAAGCACTCCATATGCAATACCTTAGGGTGTCAACATAACAAATATAAACAATTTTCTGGCAATAATTCAAACTGGGGTATGCGGTAGACCCAAAACCAAAGATAGGCCTAGCTGAAGAAATAATCTCAATTTCAACTCTAATGACAAAGTCATAAAAATTGTATTTGAACCTTCCCAAAATCCTGGCAAACCTATGCATGGGGGGCATGGGTGTACTCAGGAGATCTTGCAGAAAACAACCTGGAGAGTTTTCATGCAGTAACAAACAACAGTGTCTCCTAAATCACAGTCCAAAACTACTGTGGGCGTAAAAATCTGAAAATTGAAAAATTACACCACACACCTTCTCAAATGTTTTGGCTAAAACCGTTGCATCCATGGCATCAAAGCACTCCATATGCAATACCTTAGGGTGTCAACATAACAAATATAAACAATTTTCTGGCAATAATTCAAACTGGGGTATGCGGTAGACCCAAAACCAAAGATAGGCCTAGCTGAAGAAATAATCTCAATTTCAACTCTAATGACAAAGTCATAAAAATTGTATTTGAACCTTCCCAAAATCCTGGCAAACCTATGCATGGGGGGCATGGGTGTACTCAGGAGATCTTGCAGAAAACAACCTGGAGAGTTTTCATGCAGTAACAAACAACAGTGTCTCCTAAATCACAGTCCAAAACTGATGTGGGTGTGAAAATGAAAAATGACCACCAAACTGTATCCAATTTGTTTGGAGCAAACGGATGCATCCATAGCATAAAAACACTCCATTTACAATACTTTGGGGTGTTAGCTTACCAAATATATGCACGTTCATAAAACTGGGGTATGTAAAAAGGCCCCTAAAAAGAAGATAAGCAAAGAAGATACTGTATGTCAAATTAGAAAATTGACAAGCACATGTCAAAGATTGGCGTAGCACCCCAAAAACAACAGAACAAATCTATATATGGGTGGTATCAATTTACTCAGAAGATGTTGCTGAACATATTTTGGGGTGTTTTTTGGCAGTAACCCATAACTGGATTTGACAATTCATGCCTAAAGTACAATGTGTGTGAAAAAATAACACAAAAAGTGACTACCTGAAAGTTTGACATAGAGCTAGTGCATGGAAAGTGTTAAAATACAACTCTTTGAAGCACCCTAGGGTGTGCCCTTTCTAAAAATATATGGTTTGATGGGGGTAAATTACTTTGGCCGGCTTCAAAAATGTCCCAAATAGGACATGGGTGCATGATGACGAAATGTGAAAATTCCAAGTTGGAAAACTGAAATGCGCACCCCCCAAATAAGGCCTATTAGCCCCCAAATGACCCGACATACCTATACATGGGTGGTATCAATTTACTCAGAAGATGTTGCTGAACATATTTTGGGGTGTTTTTTGGCAATAACCCATAACTGGATTTGACAATTCATGCCTAAAGTACAATGTGTGTGAAAAAATAACACAAAAAGTGACTACCTGAAAGTTTGACATAGAGCTAGTGCATGGAAAGTGTTAAAATACAACTCTTTGAAGCACCCCAGGGTGTGCCCGTTCTAAAAATATATGGTTTGATGGGGGTAAATTACTTTGGCCGGCTTCAAAAATGTCCCAAATAGGACATGGGTGCATGATGACGAAATGTGAAAATTCCAAGTTGGAAAACTGAAATGCGCACCCCCCAAATAAGGCCTTTTAGCTCCCAAATGACCCGACATACCTATACTTGGGTGGTATCAATTTACTCAGAAGATGTTGCTGAACATATTTTTGGGTGCTTTTTGGCAGTAAACCTTAAAGTTCACAGTACATGTATTCTTAAATTGCGTTCAAAAAAAAAAATCACCAAATTTTTTTTTTCTCAAACTTTGGCATAGATTTGTGGTAAAATGGTTTGCATGGAAAGAGTCAAAATACCCCAAGTTTAATACCTTGATTTGTGTACTTTAAAAAAATATGTATATGTGGAGGGTTATTCAGGAATTAGTGACAGATATCAGTGTTACAATGTCACTATCACTAGTTTTGAAAATAAACTCTTTGGAAATGGCAAAGTGCTACTTGCACTTATTGTTGCATAAAATAAGGAAAAAAGCGAGGAATATGTAAACATTGGGTATTGCTAAACTCAGTACTAAATTTAGAAACTACTAAGGAATTAATTTTTTTTGACGGTTGTTGATACATAAGAAATTTTGGGGGTCAAAGTTCGAAAAAGTGGTGTTTTTTCAATTTTTGTGTCATATTTCACAATATTTTTTATAGTAAATTATATGAAATGATGAAAAAAATGGTATCTTTATAAAGTCCATTTAGTGACGAGAAAAACAGTGTAAAATATGTGTGGGTTACATAAACGAGTAAGAGGAAAATTTGACGTAAACACTAAGAGCGCAGAAACGTAAAAACAGCAGCGGTCACGAACGGACGGATTCGTGTAAAACCGCCCGGTCACTAAGGGGTTAAAAATGTCCTCAGATTTTTATTTTTTTTAAATGTGTCACCTTACCTTAGCCTGGTGGTCAGTGGGGGCTCCCTGGATCCTGGTTGTGCGTGGGGGGGAGGGTCTGCCGTGGCCGCAGGTGCATTTGGACTTGGAGAATTGCAGCATTATGCCTCTAGGGGAAGTCAGAGCGTTACGCATGTGAAAGACTATGAGAGACTTAAGGACTCCATCTCCCAGAAACCTCTAGGCAGAGGACAAGAAGTGGGTGTGCTGGTGCCAGGAAAGACATCTGGAGCCTCATGCATGGCATGGGGAGAGCGAGCAGAGCAGCGAGGCGAGTGAGACGTATGTGGGAGACTGCCCGGGATCACAACCAGGCCGGAGAGTGGACAGTGGCGTATCCAGTGCTGGAGATCGGGGACGGAGAGTGCATCATCACATACCACATTCCGCTGAGCAGTTCGGATGACAAGCATGTTCCAGAAGGACCTCGAGTAAGGAGGCTGCGGATCGAACTGGAGTGCAGGCGGCAGACCGGTTCCGGTTGCGGAGATTCGGCATCGGGAGACCGGATTCGTTGGCACCAGGTTCCGGTCGGCAGAGAGAAATCCTGTGGTCGAGTCATCGATTCTGGAAACAGTGTTCGCCGGATGGGTGAGAGGCCTCAAGGTCTACGATTCTGAGAAAGTGCGCACTTGCTTGATTGCTTCAATTCACAGGGCCCCAACGTTGACTAGTCGAAGATATTTTTGTTCACTGGCCAGTTGAATCTAGTACCCAGGTACCCCAGGACACCAACGTAAAAGTCTTTTTGTGCAGGACTTAAACTCACGAACTGAGGGGCATAAACCGTTTCTTTTCCGCCACGTGTTTTTCCCGTGTTGCGCATCCTGTCAGTTATTCAAAGGTAATTGCCTCGTGCTCCAAAGTTTATGTGTATTCAAATACCACTTTATTGCTCCAGTAAAGTGTATAACTTAGAAAATCCATAACAGTGTGTTGGTGTATAGTAATTCCTAGTGCGGTGAGACTATCCTGGGATTATTCAGCGGCTCCTCCGGGGGTGAGCACTATGCGTGGGGGCTCGTTCGGGATTTCTGTCTCAGAGCATACCGCAATTAAAGGGTTAACATGGATCCAGACACAGCTACAGAATGGTGTAAGGAGCAAAATGGCCAACTAGGGTTAAGTGTAGTCATGGACATTCCCGCAGACACTTGGGCCGAAGACCAGATTCGCCGGGCCGTGCTGACACCTGATCATCAGGGGTTAATAATTGACATTAAAGTGAACCCAGAGACTTCTCACACATATGTTCTTTTCGAGTGGAGAAAGGATGTTCCAGTGTGTTTTCAGGGCGCAAGTGTGCAACTGGCCGATGTGGAGGTTCGTCTGATCTAGCCAAGTAAGCCACGTGGTGATTCCGCAAATATTCCTGCATCTAGCCCTCTGGCCATGATTGCTATCGGAGACCTGGTGGCTAAATGTCAGAGAACAAACCCTACTTACACTTACTTCGGCTACCGACGGTTAAGAAATTTCTCGGGAAGCCGCCAACTCCTGCGGGAGGAGAAACCTTTGAGGAGTGGGTGGAACAGGCGATGCAAGCTCTAGACAAGTGGGACGTCCCTGAAGCGCAGAAGAAACAGAATTACTGAGAGCTTGAGGGGACCCACATCAGAGGCTGTTAGAAACCTGAAATTGAGTAAGCAAGCCTGTACTGCTCTAGATTACCTAAACATATTACAGGAAATCTTCGGGCGAACAGAAAAGGCTGCTGAGCTCATGTACCAGTACGAACACACCTACCAGCGGAAAGGTGAGAAAATGACAGACTATATGAGGCGTCTGGATAAGATTCTGCACCAAATACTTCTCAAGAAAGGGGCTGACCCTACTACGATAGACCAAATCAGAATCCGGCAGATATTGAGGGGTGCTCAACCTCTAGACCCTGTGATGTTACAGCTGAAGACCAGAGAAGGTAACAGAGAATTGAAGTACCTAGAACTGATTCGAGCTGTTAGGGAAGAAAAGGCTCTTCTGGAAAAGAAATTCTTAGGAAGAGGAGAAAAAGCTTACGCACAACCTGTGAGACATAACGAGTGTTCGCCGATCGAAGACGATTCGTTGGATGCCTATGGGTCCGAAATTGACAGACAAGAACAGCTTGTTGTCCCTATACCTTCAGAGAGTACTACAAGAGAGTCAACCATTCAGGCTTATGGTGAAATACAAAAGACTGTTAAGAAAGTGCAAGAAGCTCAAGCCGAATTGGAACAGGCACACACGGATCTGTGCCAGGTAATTTTGAAGGTGGCGGAGACACAGACTGATATGCAAAGGTTCCTCACAGATATGCAGACAACAGGAGTTGCTGTGGCCTCTGGCCGGGGCCCTTCGAATGAATCACCGGGAAAAAGTGCGCCTCCGTCTTCAAAGAAAAGATGCTTCAGCTGTGGAGAAATGGGTCATTTCAGAGCGCAGTGCACGAACCGAAGGCCAGAGAAGAAAACGGTTGAAGAGTTCTTAAAGGCATTAGAAGGACTGTGATCTGCCTCACAGGCGGGAAACTACTGAGGGCCCTGGTGAGGGAGCAAACTAGGCGCCCAACTGTCGAAAACCGCTCCAATTTCCAAGTCTGAAATGAAAGGCCAGAAGGGCCCAGATCCTTGCCAAAAGCTGTGCCTGTCAGGACTAAAAGAGTTACTCCCGTAGTGTCCGGTCCTATGTCGCGGGAAAACAATGCACACGTACAATCTTCACGAGTCAGAAAGAAGGTTAGAATGCAACGAACTGGGTCTATACCTCCTGCTGCTATGAAAAAATTTCCTGATCAGCTGATAGGTCCTTCGCCCATCATTCCAATCCAAGTGGAAGGGGTTTATACTAAGGCTCTGTTAGACTCGGGTGCTCAAGTGACGTTGATTTATCGGGATTTCTATGAAAAACATTTGAAGCATATACCTCTAAAGGACCTTGAGATCTGGGGTCTCGGGACTGAGAGGCTCCCCTATGATGGATACCTGCAGGTGAAATTAGAGTTTGGCTCAGAGGTCGTAGGACAGTCCAGAGGCTGTGACGCATTGGCCATTGTGTGTCCTCGCCCTCCGGGGGCTAGCCGAAGTTTGATGATAGTGGGGATGAATACTGATCTGGTGAGACGTCTTCTAACTCCGATGGTAATGGAAGAAGGTTCTACCAAAGAAGTACATCCAATGTTACGTCCATCTACCAAAGAATGGTCGAAGAACAGAGAGCACCTGCCGAGGTGGGACATCTGTGGAGATTGGGAGGAACAGAGAAGGTTCTACAATCAGGTGAAGTGACTAGCTTCCGGGCTTCAGTCAAGTTGAACGGATCGCAACCTGGTCCCTATGTGGTTCTGGAAACTGATCTCAGTCATGGGGTTGAGGCTGGAGTAGAAGTAATCCCTGAAATAATCTCTACGCGAGATTTGAAACGGACCCGTGGAAGAGTTTCTGTTAGTGTATGTAATGTATCTGACTCTCCGGTGGTCCTGAAAGCATGAATGCCCATCGGACAAATGGCTTCTGTTACGCCTCTCTCCCCTACCGATTTAGGGGGGGGAGTGAATAAAGAGATTCCGGCTGAACGGTTCTATCCTAAAGATGCTCCTATCTCATTTGAATGGAAGAAGCGACTCCAGTCTCAGATCCTGAAGTGGAAAGACTTATTCTCTAAGGATGAGTTTGACGTGGGATGCGCTAAGAGTACTGAATATCGCACTCGACTTCAGGATGACAAGCCGTTTCGAGTGGGGTCAAGACGGGTTCCTTTGGGAGACTTGGATGATCTACGAGACCAGTTGGCTGAACTGCAGAGGAATAAAATGATTCAAGAATCCAGGAGTCCGTTTGCTTCTCCCATTGTGGTGGTTTAAGAAGAATGGTTCTATTCGCCTATCGCATGTTGAACCAAAGGGTCATCCCTGACCAATATGCTACTCCCCGAATAGAAGATGCCCTACAGTGTTTGTCTGGAGCAAAATGGTTTAGTGTACTAGACCTGCGAAGTGGGTATCATCAGATACCAATGCATCCTGAAGACAAGGAGAAGACTGCGTCCATCTGCCCACTGGGGTTCTTTCAATTTAACCCTTTCAATGCGGTGGACATGCTCAGCGCGTCCAACCGCATTGCTACTTGGCTGCGGAGGACGCGCTGAGCGCATCCTCCCTTTGCAGCCCGCGATCAGCCGGTATTCCGGCTGATCGCTCGGCCCCCCGGTATGGGCTGACATCATCGATGTCAGCCCAACCTCCGGGACCCAGGCGGGCACGATAGGCGTCATCGCGCATGCGCGATGACGTCTATTTCAGGCACCCCCCCGCCATTGCAGGGAAGGTGCCTGAAGGGGAGGGGGGGAGGTCCTTCGGACCTCTGCTCCTCCCCATCCGTGCGGGCCAGAGATTAAAGACAGACACCGCCTGGAAGGGCACAGCCTGCCCTTCCAAGCGGCGGCTGTCTTTAAAACTTAGGGGGCTGGATCACGATATGGCGCCAACATGCGCCGTATCACGGTCCCCTCCCGGAGCTGGCCGACATCTTGGATGTCGGCCAAGTTTCCAGGATATCCCCCTAATGACTGGCGTCATCGCGCAGAGCGCGATGGCGCCAGTTTTCAAATTAACCCCTTGCTGCCACCTATAGTGGAGATAGGGGGTTCATTGGAACCCCCTATCTCCCGATCCGTGACAGCTAGGGGTTAATGTTTACTATCATTGGAACGGCCAGAGCGTGGCCTTTCCAATGATACCAAACATGACTGTAAAAAGTAAAAAAAAAAAAAAAAAAATGTTTTTTTTTTTTTTTTTTTTTTTATTAGTGCAACAATATTGTTCCCATTTCAATTATAATGTGAACAATGATGCTGCACTAACGATTTTTTCTATGGGGGGTGTTTGCTAAAAAACACGTAATTTTCCCCAAAAAAAGTAACGATTCCTCATTTCTAATTTTTTTAACAAGCGCACCCCATAGAAAATATAACCGCAAACGATCGCATTTTAAAATGTGAAAAAAAAACCACTTTACACATTGTAAATTATTAAAAATTCTAATTTTATTGCATTTTTTGTTATAAAATACAGACATGACATAACGTATACATATAATAATGGCATATTATGAATCTGCACAGTCTGCCGGAAAGAACGATATATAATATGTCTGGGTCATATATTAAAATAAGGCTTCAAAACGCGGTTAAACATGATGAGCAAAACCGGTAAAAATGAGCTCAGCACAGGGGCAGGAAAAGGCTCAGCAGCGAAAGGGTTAATAGAATGCCTCAAGTCCTCACGGGAGCTCCTGCCACATTTCAAAAGATAATGGAAAAGACGGTTGGAGACATGAACCTGATCCAGTTCACATCAGGAAGATTAAAGTTATTATCATGGGAGACTTTAATCTTCCTGATGTGAACTGGAAAACCAAAACAGCTGGGTGCACCAGGAGTACAAATATTCTAAACTCCCTACTGGGATTATCTCTAACACAAGTAGTTGAGGAGCCGACCCGTAAAGAGGCCATATTGGATTTAATACTCACAAATGGAGGTTTGGTATCGGACGTTGTTTAGGTGAAAATTTGGGATCTAGTGATCACCAGTCAGTATGGTTTAATATAAGAACAGAGATGGAGCCACACCCCACAAAAACAAAAGTTTTAGACTTAAAAAAAACAGATTTTTCTAAAATGAGACTTTGTGTGAAGGAGTCATTATCAGTCTGGAGGAGTTTAAAGGGAGTCCAGGAGAAAAGGGATTATTTAAAAGAAGCATTATTGAAGGCCACAGGCAATTGCATTCGACTTGTTAGCAAAAACAAAAAAGGGAAGAAACCACTGTGGTACTCTGCAGAAGTGGCCAAAATAGTGAAGAACAAAAAGACAGCATTCAATAATTATAAAACAACTCAGAGTGAAGAAGATAGGCAAACCTATAAGTTTAGGCAGAAAGAGGCAAAGCAATTTATAAGAGCTTCCAAAGCACACGCAGAAGAGAAAATAGCTCAGTGTCACGAATCCCCCTGAATACCAGAATAGTGGTCCCTATACGTAGACCGCTCTCTACCCTTCCGATCCTTGAATGGTCGGCACAACTAGACAGATAATTAACCAGACAATAGACAAACAAGGGTAAACACCAGACAGATGTACAGAATAGAGTATTCGTTCTCCCTAGGACCTTAGTAATATAAGAGGTAGTCTGATGTGTGCTTAGGGTGCCACACAGACTGACCTCGGTACCAAAGTTAAGAGCAGAACCGTGAGAAGAGTAAATGCCAATACCAGGGGTTATACACAGGGTGGTTCGTTCGCCAATGCCAGGGGTCATACACAGAATGGTTTGTTTGCCAATGCCAGGGGTCATACACAGAATGGTTCGTTTGCCAATGCCAGGAGTCATACACAGAATGGTTCGTTTGCCAATGCCAGGAGTCATACACAGAATGGTTCGTTTGCCAATGCCAGGAGTCATACACAGAATGGTTCGTTCACCAATGCCAGGAGTCATACACAGAATGGTTCGTTCACCAATGCCAGGGGTCATACACAGAATGGTTTGTTCGCCAATGCCAGGGGTCATACACAGAATGGTTCAAGTCAGAAGCAAGGTCAGACACAGATATTTTGCCAAAAAACACAAGAGCTCTGCGGGAAGTGAATATCACGTCAGGGCACCGGCGAACTAGTGAAGCCGGGTTTTAAACCCGGCGGGTCCGCGTCATAACGCCAGGCTCCGCCCCTCGGCGTCCCACGTGAGCGCACCCGGTGGCGTTATTATTCGGCGCCTGGCCAGCGAGCAGCGAGGAATCTGCTGCCAGGCGCCCCAGAACAGAGCCATCCGTGACACTCAGTCAGTAAAAAAGGGGGACAAAACATTTTTTAGATACATAAACGAGAAAAGAAAAGTAAAACAAGGATTAGTTAGATTAAAAACAAAGGAAGGAAGGTATGTAGAAGAGGATAAAAGTCTCGCTGACTGCCTCAATGAATATTTTTGTTCAGTCTTTGCAGAAGAAAAGGAAGGAAAGGGACCTCAGTTAGGAGGAAACACTAACGAGACAATTACATATCAGTTTACAGAGGAGGAGGTTCTACAGCAGCTGTCTAAAGTAAAGACAAATAAATCAATGGGGCCTGATGGGATCCACCCTAAATTATTAAAAGAGCTCAGTGATGTAATAGCAAAACCGTTAACAGATTTATTTAACCAATCCTTGCTAATGGGAGTCGTCCCAGAAGACTGGAAATTAGCAAATGTTGTGCCCATTCACAAGAAGGGTAGTAGGGAGGAATCTGGGAACTATAGGCCAGTTAGTCTTACGTCAGTAGTGGGGAAATTAATGGAAACCATGTTAAAGGAAAGGATTGTTGAACATCTAAAAACACATAGATTACAGGATCAGAAACAACATGGGTTTACCTCAGGGAGATCATGCCAAACTAATCTTATTGATTTTTTTTGATTGGGTAACAAAAATAATAGACACAGGTGGTGCAGTAGACATTGCTTATTTAGATTTCAGTAAGGCTTTTGATACTGTTCCGCACATAGAAGGCTTATCAATAAATTGCAATCTTTGAGCTTGGATTCCAATATTGTTGAATGGATTAGGCAGTGGCAGAGTGACAGGCAACAGAGGGTTGTGGTAAATGGAGTTTATTCGGCGCAAGGTCTTGTTACCAGTGGGGTACCTCAGGGGTCAGTACTTGGACCCATTCTATTTAATATTTTTATTAGTGATATTGCAGAAGGTATTCATGGAAAAGTATGTCTTTTTGCTGATGACACAAAGATTTGCAACAGGGTTGACGTTCCTGGAGGGATCAGCCAAATGACAAATGATTTAAGGTAAACTAAAAAAATGGTCGGAGCTGTGGCAATTGAGTTTTAATGTGGATAAGTGCAAGATAATGCACCTGGGACGTAAAAACCCAAGGGCTGAATATAGAATATTTGATACTGTCCTAACCTCAACATCTGAGGAAAGGGATTTAGGGGTTATTATTTCAGAGGATCTAAAGGTAAGTAGTCAATGTAATAGAGCAGCGGGAAATGCTAGCAGAATGCTTGGTTGTGTAGGGAGAGGTATTAGCAGTAGGAAAAGGGAAGTGCTCATGCCACTGTACAGAGCACTGGTGAGACCTCACTTGGAGTACTGTGTGCAGTACTGGAGACCGTATCTCCAGAAGGATATAGACATCTTAGAGAGAGTTCAGAGAAGGGCTACTAAAATGGTGTACGGCTTGAAGGAGAAAAGTTACCAGGAAAGGCTTAATGATCTTAACATGTACAGCTTGGAAAAAAGACGAGACAGAGGAGATATGATAGAAACATTTAAATATGTAAAGGGAATCCACAAGGTAGAGGAAGGGAGTATATTTAAAAGGAAACAAAATAGCAAAAGAAGAGGACATAGTCTTAGATTAGAGGGGCAAAGGTTTAAAAGTAACATCAGGAAGCATTATTTTACTGAGAGGGTGGTGGATACATGGAACAGTCTTCCAGTAGAAGTGGTAGAGGCCAAAACAGTAATTGAATTTAAGCAAGCATGGGATAGGCATAAGGCTATCCTAAACAAAAGATAAATCCAGGTAAAGTATCCATGTAATTGGGCAGACTAGATGGGCCGAAAGGTTCTTATCTGCCGACATCTTTCTATGTTTCTATGTTTCTATGTTTCTAGTGTATCTGGATGACCTGATCGTGTTCGGAAGGACTTTGGAAGAACATGAGCAACGGTTGGAGAAGGTTTTGAAGCGGCTCCATAAAGAGGGGTTGAAACTGTCCTTAGAGAAGTGTCAATTTTGCTTACCTTCAGTCACGTATCTAGGGCATGTCTTCTCTGCGGAAGGCATTTCAACAGATCCTCGAACGTTGGAGGCCGTAGCCTCCTGGCCTTGACCCCGAAATGTTACTGAACTTCAATCCTTCCTGGGATTCTGTTCATATTATCGAAGATTCGTGGGTGGATTTGCCAAGATAGCTCAGCCCTTAAATAAACTCCTACGAACAGAAGAAGCTGGAGAAGATTCAACGGCCACTAGTTGGAATTCGTCTGCTCAAGGGCCTAGGAAGGCTCAAGAATCGATTCAAGAAGAGTGGACTAGCCAGTGTAAAAGTGCCTTCATGAAATTGAAAGAGTTTGACTCGGGCCCCTGTCCTGGCCTACGCTGATCCTCATAAACCGTACGAATTACATGTGGATGCAAGCAAAGAAGGTCTAGGGCAGTGTTTCCCAAACCTGTCCTCGGGACCCTCAACCAGGCCAGATTTTGCAGATCACCTTGGAGAAAAGCAGACTGAATCCTACAATCACTGAGCAGCAAATCATATCACCTGTGCTGTGATTCAGATATCCTGCAAACCTGGCGAGGCGGAGGGACCTGAGGACAGGTTTGGGAAACACTGGTCTAGGGGGAGTACTGTATCAAGAGTATGATGGTCTTCTGAGACCTGTGGCGTATGTAAGTAGAAGTCTTAGTTCTTCTCTGAAGGAGTAAGACATCCTACCCACAAGTTGGAGTTCCTGGCTTTGAAGTGGGCGGTAGTCGACAAGCTGAAAGATTATCTCCATGGGGCTGAATTTGTGATAAAGACCGACAACAATCCTTTTACGTACATCCTTACTACTACAAAGCTGAATGCAACAGGACATCGGTGGTTGGCCGCTTTGTCCGGGTTTCGGTTTAGCCTTAAGTATCGCCCTGGAGTTGACAATCAAGATGCTGATGCTTTGTCAAGAAGGCCCTACCACGCAGAATGGACTCAGTTGACTCCTGATGGGGTGTAAGCCTTATGTCAAGGGGCAGAGCGCCGGGTCAAGGGAGTGATTGGGGCAGAAACTATAGGAGTTATGGCTGTGGGCATTCCAGAACTTTATTGTAATCCCACACAACTGAGGAGTGAAAGCCTACCTACTCTCACGAAACAGGACTTGAGGGCGGAAGATCCTCTGATCGGATTGACAATGAAAGCTATGAACGCGGGTCAAAGGGGATTTCTGCTGACTAATTCCCCAAAGGAGCTCGATTGGTCTGTAAAGAATGGGAGTGGCTGAAGATGTTAGACGGGGGTAGTCTACTGAAGGGGCCACTCGAACAATGCCGAAGAGGCACAACAATTGTTCCACCCAGAAAAGCACAGAGAAAGTGTGTTGAGAGCATTGCACGATGATCATGGACAGTTGGCAGAGAGATTATTATTATTATTCTTTATTTATAAAGCGCCAGCATATTCCACATCGCTGTACAATAAGCACAGTATAGACAGGGTTACAATACATTGAACAACATTTGACAAACAGTACAGGAGGAGATGAGGGCCCTATTCCCGTAGGAACTCACAATCTAGGAGGGTTGGGGTTGGAAACAGGAGGAGAGGACTGTAAGGTGAGAATGATTGATGGTTGTGTCAGTGAGTTGGATGGTAGGCTTCCCTAAATAGGAATGTTTTAAGGAAGCGTTTGAAGGAAGAGAAGTTAGGGGAAAGTCTGACAGTACGAGGGAGAGCGTTCCAGAGAGTGGGGGCTGCGCGTGAGAAATCCTGCAGTCTATCATGGGAAGAGGTGATGCGGGGAGAAGCTAGGCGCAGGTCACTGTTTGACCTTAGGGAGCGGGCTGGGGTGTATTTGGTGATTAGTGAGGACAGGTAGTGGGGCGCTGAGTTAGTGAGGGTTTTGTAGGTAAGGATAAGGATTTTGAACTTAATTCTGCAGTGGATGGGGAGCCAGTGAAGGGACTCGCAGAGGGGAGCGGCAGAGACAGAGCGGCGGGTGAGGTGAATTAGCCTTGCAGAGGCATTCAGGATGGATTGTAGGGGGGAGAGGCGGGACAGAGGGAGGCCAGATAAGAGATTATTGCAATAGTCGAGTCGGGAGAATACCAGAGCGTGTATGAGTTGTTTTGTGGTGACAGCGGTAAGAAATGGCCGAATTCTGGAAATATTACGCAGTTGGTGTCGGCAGGAGGAGGAAAGAGACTGGATGTGGGGGATAAAGGAAAGAGCAGAGTCAAGTGTAACTCCAAGACAGCGAACTTGGTTTGATGGGGAGATGGTGATACCCTCCACCGTGATAGAGAAGTCAGGAGGTGGGGAGGCATTGGAGGGAGGAATAAGTAGGAGCTCAGTCTTTGACATGTTGATCTTTAGGTGGTGGGAGGCCATCCAGGAGGAGATGCCAGATAAACAGTCACTGACTTTTGAAAGGACAGGGAGAGAGAGATCAGGGGTAGAGAGGTAGATCTGAGTGTCATCAGCGTAGAGGTGGTAATTAAAGCCAAAGCTGTTGATGATTTTGCCCAGGGAGGAGGTGTAGATGGAAAAGAGCAGAGGACCAAGGACAGAGCCTTGAGGTACACCAACAGATAGAGGCAATGAAGAGGAGGAGTTACCAGCAAAGGACACACAGAAGGACCTGTTGGATAAATAGGAGTCAACCCAAGCAAGTGCAGTGTCACCGAGACCCAGAGAGTTGAGGGTCTGTAGAAGGAGGGGGTGGTCAACAGTGTCAAAAGCAGCCGAGAGGTCAAGCAGGATGAGAATAGAATAGTGGCCGTGTTTTGGCCGTGTCTGGGCATTCCAGAACTTTATTGTAATCCCACACAATTGAGGAGTGAAAGCCTACCTACTCTCACAAAACAGGACTTGAGGGCAGATCAAGCTGAAGATCCTCTGATCGGATTGACAATGAAAGCTATGAACGCGGGTCAAAGGGGATTTCTGCTGACTAATTCCCCCAAAGGAGCTCGATTGGTCTGTAAAGAATGGGAGTGGCTGAAGATGTTAGACGGGGGTGGTCTACTGAAGGGGAGAACCTTTAAACTGGTGAGAGACAGATTTTATTGGCCTTGCATGAGATCTGAAATTGAAAGTTACTACCATTCGTGTTTGAGGTGTATTCAGAGGAAGACCTTACCAACTCAAACTGCTCAAATGAGCCACCTGCAAAGTCAAGGACCCATGGATTTAGTGTGCATTGATTTCCTGTGCTTAGGGCCTGACGCTAGTGGGCAGGGAAATATCTTGTTGGTGACTGATCATTTCACTCATTATGCCCAAGCTTTCTCTACCAAAGACCAACGTGCTCCTACAGTAGCAAAAGTTTTAATGGAAAAGTTTCTCGTTCATTATGGCCTACCACAGAGAATCCACTCAGATCAAGGCAGAGACTTTGAGAGCCGACTTGTTGGGCAGTTGTTGGGAGTACTGGGAATTCAGAAGACTCAAAATTCTCCTTATCACCCTCAAGGTGATGCTCAACTGGAAAGATTTAATCGCACCCTGCTGAACATGTTGGGGAAATTGTCGCGCAAAGAGAAGCAAAACTGGAGTCGGCACATATCTACGCTAGTGCACGCGTATAACAATACTGAGAGTGATGTTACTGGATACTCACCTTACCGTCTCATGTTCGGAAGAGAAGCTCGGCTGCCAGTAGATTTAGATTTTGGCCTATCTTTTGATCAAACATCTGTCACTTCCTTCAAAAATTATGTGGACAAACTCCGGAGAAAGTTGGCTTCTGCATTTGAAGAAGATCGTTCGATTTCAGAGGGTAGAGAGCATAGGAATAAACGGAATTATGATTTGAGAGTTCGGGTGCAGGATTTACAACCCGGTGATAGGGTTTTGTTGAAGAACGTGGGTGTTTCTGCAAGACACAAACTGGCAGATAGCTGGAGCTCTCAAATTTACATTGTCTGCAAGCAATTGCCTGGTCTACCAGTATACCAAATTTGTCAGGATGGAAAGGCCGAGCCTCTAAAGAACTGGCACAGTAATCATCTGTTACCTTTGAGAGAGGCTGTACGGATACCAGTTGGAGACAAACTTTCCTTGTCTAATCCGCCGATTTATCGTTTGGCTCCTGTTACTAGGTCTCAGCAGTTGCGTTCTGTTGGAGAAAGTGAGGAGAACAGTGAAGAAGGGAGTTTTTGTCTGGACTGGTTATGCCCACCTGAGACTGAAGAAGTTATTCCGGTCTCTGATCAGTGTGAAAGTAACCTGAGGCCTGATGTTCCCGAATTCAGACCTGAAGTACCGGAGACATGGAAGTTCCTGAAGTTCTAGAGGATGTGTCTATAGATTACAGTTCTATGCCTTCACTGGAAGGCTCATACTCTGAAGAAGTGTCTGCTCCGATTGTTGATGAGAGAATTGAGCCTGTAAATGTGACTCATCCACCTGAAGAGAATATCATTGAGTCTGAGTCCAAACGTTCAATACGGCCCCCTCAGAGACTTACGTAAGACTCACCTGGACATAGCACAGAAGAGGCAGTTACAATTGTGCGAAGGTTGCCCGAAGTGTCTGCTCTACTTGTAGAAGTAGCTAGGGATCTGAGTTCAATTGAGGATGTATTTCTAGCCCATTATATGCCTGAATGTATTGGTTAATGTGGAAAATTACAATGTTATGTATCTGTTACACGGCCTTGGAGGGACCCAAGAGTTATGGGAGGGAGAATGTAGCGCTGTGTTGAATTGGACTTTGAGAATTGCAGCATTATGCCTTTAGCGGAAGTCAGAGCGTTACGGATGTGAAAGACTATGAGAGACTTAAGGGCTCCATCTCCCAGAAACCTCTGGGCAGAGGACAGGAAGTGGGCGTGCTGGCGCCAGGAAAGACATCAGGAGTCTCGTGCATGGCATGGGGAGAGCGAGCAGAGCAGCGAGACGAGTGAGACGTATGCAGGAGACTGCCCGGGATCACAACCAGGCCGGAGCATGGACAGTGGCGTATCCAGTGCTGGAGATTGGGGACGGAGGGTGCATCATCACGTACCACATTCCGCTGAGCAGTTCGGATGACAAGCATGTTCCAGAAGAACCTCGAGTAAGGAGGCCGCGGATCGAATGGGAGTGCAGGCGGCAGATCGGTTCCATTGCGGAGATTCGGCATCGGGAAAGCGGATTCCTTGGCACCGGCATCCAGTCAGCGGAGAGAGATCCTTTGGTCAAGTCATCGATTCCGGACACAGTGTTCGCCGGATGGGTGAGAGGCCTCAAGGCCTACGATTCCGAGAAAGTGCGCACTTGCTTGATTGCTTCAATTCACAGGGCCCCAACGTTGACTATTCGAAGATATTTTTGTTCATTCACTGGCCAGTTGAATCTAGTACCCCAGGACACCAACGTATAAGCCTTTTTGGGCAGGACTTAAACTCACGAACTGAGGGGCATTAACCGTTTCTTTTCTGCCACGTGTTTTTCCCGTGTTGCGCATTCTGTTAGTTATTCAAAGGTAATTGCCTCGTGCTCCAAAGTTTATGTGTATTCAAATACCACTTTATTGCTCCAGTAAAGTATATAACTTAGAAAATCCATAACAGTGTGTTGGTGTATAGTAATTCCTAGTGCGGTGAGACTATCCTGGGTTTATTCAGCGGCTCCTCCGGGGGTGAGCGCTACACAGGCAATGGCCTCTCTTTCCCTCAGCTGATGGAAAGGGAGTCAGGTGGCAGTGCAGGTCCCTGAACTCACAGCAGTGGAGACAGGCATACCCGTGGTTGTAGAGTGTGGTGCTCTGCTGTGACTGATACTAGGGAAGCTGGCTGTAGGCAGAGAGAGTTCTCTTTTCTTTGTGAATAGCAGGATGCTGTCGGGTATATTAGAAGGAAGAAAAATTAAAATGGATGCCAGTAGCCATCATGTTTAAATGGAAAGTCTTTTCTTTTTCAATTTTCCCTAGTTTTAGAAATGGACAGAGATTTCCATAAGTTCTTTTCAAGATAGTTCACGGCTAGGTGAAACTTTAAAAGCTGTTTTTTTTATAAATGCCAGACATGAGGGAACCTTAAAATGTCTTTGTGTGATATAATGCTGAAGCTAAGTGCCAGATATGTCATATTTAAATTTATTGGTGTTTTAACAAGCCTTTAAAACAAAAAGATATTTTCTCTTTGGGTATAGGAATAAAAGTTAAAAATTTTGCAAATGTATGATTATATTCACGAAATATATTGTTATAATCAAGGTATATTTTATTATATTTACAGTAGAAAATAGATGCTCCAATAAGTATTTGTTGAGTATAACTGGTAAATAGTATAGTTATTGAAGAATAGATTCTGTTGATTTAACTAGAAAGGAATTTACTCAGTTTGAGAGGAGTGGAAGTATAAATCTAAATTTGGACAGGAGAGACTCAAAGTCTAAGACTGAAAATAGAGGGTCTTTGTAAGACAGATCGACCTTTGATCTGAGATAGATATTAAAATTAAAATGTGGAAATAATCTGAAGAGCAACACTGCCCTTTAGAGGTATAGTAAATATCATATTAATATAAAGAATATAATATTTAGATGGAAAGAGCTAGATTGTCAGTGACGTCAAATTGACTATAATTGGAGCCGCACTGTTCGTTGCAGGGGCATTCACGCAAGCAGACCATCGCAGGCAGATCACGCAAGCAGACCATCTCAGGACACTATGCATTTCAGATCATACTAACACATGATTATGCATTAATTCAGACTGCCGATCATTCCACCACATCTGTAACTCACATGCATTGATTATCTAACATTAATAATTTTCACATATTCCAAAACAATCAAAGTATATTCCAAGGCTGTAACTCATTGAATCCAGATTGGAGGTAATGTATGAGAGAGCAATTTTAAGGTTAATAAATTATATATATTTGGAGTATTTCTTGCAACAGATAGACTGAGATTTCTCAGATTACTATTAGATCTAGAGTCTTCAAAATATTTCTATATCTGCAGATAGAGATATGAAGAAGAATCGGATATAAGGATTTATCCTAAAGAAACCATTGCAAGATTGATATACCGATATATATATATATATATATATATATATATATATATATATTGAATTTGGAAATTACTGTGATTGAAATTAATAAGCAAGGAATTATATAACTACAATATAAAAAGCAGAAGATTAGAAGTTTAATTCTCGATATTAGGGGAGGATTCACTAAATAAGTTTTTATTACTTATTCTAAAAATAGAATAAGTGATAGCTCATCTTTTGTTGATCCACGTAGTATAGAGAGATACATACAGTATATTGGTGCAGTAAATCACATTAGATACATAGATTCTATATAACATATAATTATTCCACTCACAAATCCAGAGCCCTATCACTGGCTTTGAGGGGGTCAGCGCATCTGAGTGTTTTTCGGGATCTGTCCAAGGCAACCTCGCACCTTGGTTGAACGATCTCTCCCCACAATGATGATTATAAAAAGGAAGGTGAAAAGAAAAAGATCTCCTTGTGTAGATCTGATATGTATATTATACCAATTGTTTCAGCGATTTTCAACTCACAATTGGTGGAGCTTATCCAAGCTCTAGGTATCGCGCTTCTGGGTTTGTTGAGTAGGTCAAACCCCAAAAAACCTCCACGATAGTAGGGACTTCTTGGAAAAAACTTTTGTTTTAAAATTTCTTTTAAATAAATTAAAAGGCTGTATCAGCATCCAGGCAGACTATATACATGACCAGGACGTGTTTCGCCGCATAAAAGTGGCTTCATCAGCTGGCTTACATGTCTGTACCTCTGTCTGTACATTTATAGTCACTTTAGCACAAGAAGAATGTCCCCACATGTTGTTAATTGGTGATTAGCGTGCGTTGTACGCCTCTGTTTGGAATCTCCACGTGTTACTATGGGCGCTGCCATCTTGAGCATGCGTGTTCCCACTCGCCGGCATTCCACAGAGCCTGTCTTGACGCGTTTCCGGTTTTTGGTGCCACTCGCACTTCTGGCTTGATGCATGTACCATTACCGCTGCGGTAATAGGAAGCAGCCTATTCAGGTAGGGTGGCAGCTTCCCTGAAAAGCTCTTAAACACCAGGTTGGAAAGGTGAAGAGTGCGTTTAGACTCCATCGAAGGCCAGTTTAGCTATTTTAACATGTCATAATGGTGGGTCATGTAGTTACATTGTACCGCAAAGCGTCAGAATGAGTTATATAATGTAGTAAGTTTCTGAAGATGCGTTTGTGGGGCCGCTGCATACACTACATCTCTGTAATCAATAGCCGGCATAAGCATTTGTTGTACAATTTTCTTTCTTACCGCGGGGCTCAGGCGGGATTTGTTTCTGTACAGGGCACCTAGATTGGGGTAAAGTTTAGATGAGAGTTTTTCGATGTGGGGGCCAAAGGATAGATTTGGGTCTAACCACATACCTAGATATTTGAGAGAAGTGACTGTGGTCTGCGTGCCATTTGATTTTGTCCCAACACATAGATGGGGATTTTGCAATTTATGTAGTTTAGGTACTGTTCCAAAGAGCATCGTTACAGTTTTGTCAGTATTTAAAAAAGTTTATTGTGTTTGATCCACTTTTATACCTCTGTGAATTGTTCTTGCAGCACTGCCTCCAGCTGCGGGAGATTTGGTTTGCTGGTATAGATTACGGTGTCATCTGCGTACATGTGTACAGTTGAGGCTTTGCAGATGTTAGGCAGATCATTTATGAATATCGTGAATAGCAGGGGGCCAAGTATTGAGCCTTGGGGTAAACTGCAAATGACTGGTAGAGGGAGGAGCTGCCAGAAATGGACTCATATTACGATCGATCGGATACATATGATTGAAACCAGGTTAGCATACGATCACCAATACCAGAGTTTTTAAGTTTTTTTAACAAGATGCCATGGTCTTCTGTGTCAAAGGCCTTGGCAAAATCAAGGAAGATGGCTCCAGTTAGGTTTCCTTATTCCATGCCAGCTTGGATATAAATGCAGACTTTTAAAAGGGCGGTTATAGTTGAGTGCTTTGGACAAAAGCCGAATTGATCTGGGGTTAAGTAGTTCCGATATTGATAATAATCATGTAATTGTGGGTAGACGCATTTTCCAGTTTTTTTGACATTACAGGGAGCAATGATATTGGACGGTAGTTGGATACCAAAGTACTGTCTCCACTTTTATGGATAGGTACCACTCTCGCAGTCTTCCAGAGTTTGGGTATGTATCCAGTTGCCAGTGATTCATTGATTAGGGTTGCAACAAGATTTGCAATTGCCGGCACACTGATTTTCAGCAGCATTGCTGGTATTTGATTAGGTCCAGGCTGGTATTTCATTTTTTGGTTACGGAGAGGTTTAGTAACGATACTGACAGGCACTGGTCTAAAACTGAATTCCTGTCTGATACAGGGTCTTTGCACAGTTGGAGAGGCATGAACTGCATGCGGCCTTTCTGATTGCGTGTCATTTCCTAGCATAGCAATCAGGGTGGTGGCGCATGCAACAAAATAATTATTAAAGGCATTTGCTACATCTAGGGGGTGTCGCAGGGTTGCTGATATCTTACATTTACTTTTGGTTTTCTCTTGTATGTTTAGTTAAGAAAATATTTTCCTCTTTCAGGGTTATTCAAAGAGATCCGAATTGTGCCCGAAAGGTAACCGAACAGTGAAATTCAGCGTATGGTTACCATTCCTGGCCATTCAGCTATTCAGAGAGCAGGCAGTTTGCTAAATGTTGGCGAATTTCCTGCAAATACGGTGCCTGTCCGAGGGCAGTGAAATCCTCATAGAGAAGCAATGGTTAATCTATTCAGAGAACACCGAACAGCAGTGAAAAGTTGCCGAAGTGCCCTGATGTTTGATGGTTTCATTCAATGATTCAGAGATGCTATTTACTAGCACCTCTGTTAGAATCCCTGTATAGCCACTAAGAATTGCTCGTATATGTTCAGAAGTATATTTCATATGCATGGTTCTTGTTACATGTTCATAATTTGAGGATTGACTTACGCACATTCCATACGTATTTAGCCACTTGTATCGCAGGATGTGTTGAGCCTAGAATTTAACTGTGCTCCTTTATTCATGCATGCTCTCTATAGGGGTTATTCAGAGAATGCCGATCTGGCCCCGAAATGTAACTGGACACGTAAATTCAGCATACGGTGACATTTCGTGGCTATTCGGCTATTCAGAGAGCAGGCAATTCGCCAAATTTTGGCGATTTGCCTGCAGGTACGGTGCCTCTTCAGAGGCAGTGAAATCCCCCATAGAGAAGCAATGGTTAATCTATTCAGAGAACACCGAACAGCAGTGAAAAGTTGCCGAAGTGCCCTGATGTTCGATGGTTTCATTCGGCAGGCTTATTAAGGCGAATCCCATAGGCTTCAATGTTAAAAATATTCCCGTTTTAATGCAGTATCTAATAAGGCTAGGGTCAAATGAACGCATTATTCGCAGCGACCGTCAAAAAATGCGTCCGAACGCATTGACGTATATTTTCACGGAATGCGCGAAAACGGTCAGACGACGTGTATTTTCGTGCGTGATTTTTTTACGGATCGTCAATAAAACACTTTTTGCATCTGGACGTTATGTAGGCTGGACATTAGCAGCGTCTGACATCTCCTAATCACGCACACACGCCGCTATGCCGCCGCAGCGCACTCTGTATGTCAGTACTAGCGGTTCTGCGTTCTCAAAAAAAAAGCGTTCATTTTCCACTTGCGTTGCGCGGCCGGACTTTCGTGCGGCCGTACTTCGTATATTGGCCGTCATTGGCCGTCATTTTCTGCTACTGCGGCCGTGATTAAGTGCGCCTAAACGCACGTTAAAAATGCGTTAGTCTGACCCCAGCCTAAACCGTTGAATAATATTCAGCAGTAAAAAAGTATTTTTACTCTTAGATTTTTTAGGATCTTTTAGGCATTTTTCTTGTAACAGCCATTTTTATTACCATTCATTGGATCTTATATGTAAATTTCAGACATTTTCGTTCTGTTGTTTCTTTGCAAACAGCGTTTCCCTTTTTTCAAACATTCAAGCGTACTGTTTTTTTTTCCCCCACTACATTCGTCTGCGGTGTCGGGGTTTTCTGGTGGCTGCTCTGCGCTGTGATCGGCGGCTGCTCGGGTTTCTCCGGCGTGTTCGGCGGGTTAATCCAGATGTTTTTGCGGGTTTCGGTGTGCATTCACTGGGTTTTGCGGTGAGTGTTCGTTGGGTTTGCGGCGGCTTTTCCCTGCACTGACCCTGTGGTGCTTGCTGAATACACCGCAGGGTCGCCAAAATGGGATTGCCAAATCGCACCGATTTGAAGAGAACGAAAAAGTCACCGAACGTGCATTGACTTTGATTCTCTTTGAATAACCCTGTATGTGTCACTGGGGTTCATCCATCGTTGTGATCTTTTGTGCTGTAAATTGCCCCCCACAGTATCTTTCCATCACTTGCTCCTCACTCTCTGCCTTTGGCCATAGAATGGAGTCTGAGACGATCACTGACTCAAAATATTGTGTGGGAGGTATAAAAAAGGAAATCACCAGGGATAGATGAGAAGTATTTTAAGCTCCCTGTGTTATCTCATTCAGCTGGCACTTCTAATCTCACAGCCTCGTGAACAATAGTCTCCTTCCTTATCTAAACATTCCCTCTTCCACCTCATGAACTGTTAAATGCTCATGTTTATGTAATGTACCTTATTTAAGAAAAGCTTTTGCAGATTTTGGTAAATATTGCATCTTGGGAAAAGTCCAGAAAATGAAAATGAAAACGACTAATTTTGTTTCATTTTTAGATGCAATTACTTTGAGCAAAAAAAAAACAGCAACATGTGTTTTATAAAGTTTTACAAATTACTTGTTTGTAATGCACAAGTAATTTAGTTAAGTTTATGTAAGTGGCAGTGTCCCTGAAGTAATGGTCTAGCACTGAGTCATTGGTGGAGCTGCTGATTCCTGTTCCTATGTCTTGCCGTCTGCTTCCACACCAGCTTCAGGATATCCACCTAGTAATGCAACTACACTCCCTACTCCTGCTTCAAGGTTCTGTCTTGCTGCTAATCTTGCCAGCTCTAGCCACACATATCCACTTGTGAGTCTAGAGACCCCAGCCTGAGCCAACACTGCTGCAACTCCACTACATGCTCCTGCCTAGCTTTGAGCACAATGCCTTATCCATCTTGTACTGCTACTCCTGTCAACTCCAGCCACACGTATCCACCTGTGTGCCAAGAATGCCCAGTCTGAGCCAGCTGCTACTCCACTGCCTGCCCCAATTTCAAGGTCGTTTGCTGCAACACCACTTCCTGCTCCTGCCTAGCTATGAGTGTGCTGTCTTGTCCATCTTGTGCCTCATCTTTTGTCTGCGCCGGCCACACCATATTCCACCTGTATGCCATGAGTCCTGGGCCTGAGTCAGCATTGCAGCAACTCCACTCCCAGCTCCTGCATTGCCTACTGTGGGTTCACCTGCCAAGAGACCTTGCTGCGTGTTCATCTGCCAGGAACAACTGTGACTAGTCTGCTTTTTCTTGCACCACAAACTTTCAGTTTACTTTTGCCAGCTGTGTATTGCTCAGTGGACTTTTAAACATACTTTGGGTCTCACCGTGGTCGATACCGGGTACCACCCTGACACACATGATGCTACCCGAGTAATAATTATGTAAAAATCAGGAGTTCCAAGTAATGAAGAGGAGAGAGAAAGAAACAAACACAACTTCTTTTTACACAACATTTCTTTTGGTTTAATCACAGTTATTCCAATATACCATGTTCCATTTCATAAATCATTCAGTCAGAAAATCTCGTTGATAAAGTGTAAGAAATTGTAACTGATTGTAAAACAAGAGACTAGCAGGGTTATTTAGAGAGTGGAGAAAAGCAGGAGAATTTCTGGAGAATGGAAAATTCTAGGTCAAAATAGCCAATTTGGAAAGTGAGACGAATGGGAGAATTTTCCTGGTTTGGCTAATTTAACCTAGAATTTTCCATTCTCCAGTCATTCTCCTGCTTTTCACCTCTCTTTGATTAACCCTGTATGTTTCATTCCACCATTACATATAAAGTCATTCCCAGCCCTGTTACAAAAAAATGTTTCCCTTGGCTTATATTATCATATGTTAACTAGCTTAAATATACTGTAACCCAAACAAGCTTTTATACAAAAAAAATAGTTCAATATGTTGGTCAAAATTTGTTATCGCGTTGTTTTAACTAAACATGAACAATCAGTATTCAAATTCTCAACTGGTGGTATATCGTCTAAAAGACAGTGATTGGTTTGTATCACGGTTATAATGTCTCGCTGCTCTACAAAAACCTATTGACAACAATGTATAGAATATTTATTACAGAGAAAAAAATAGCATAAAGAAACTCACTAAGTGCATTTTCATTTTAAGGAAACATAGATCCTTAGCACAGCAAGTTAATATCATTAATTGTGATTTAACTTTTTTCTTTAAGAATATAGAAAACAAACAAAATTTCAATTTCCATGAGGTATTTAAAAACATTATAGCCTTATTTCTTAGAACAAAAAGGGGGAGGATACAATGGAGGCGCTAATGATTTGTAGGTGAATGTATTTGTGTTGTGCAGCCAACTGGGATTAGAACACAAAACCTCAACAGAAATGTGTGAACGTACAACAGGAGAATGGGGTGGGTCCTAGTGGCGCAATCTCCTTTTGGATTAGTCAATGTACAAACTTGTAATGCATACAGTAAATAATAATAAATAGATAGGTACGGTGTTCCCACTACTCCAAAAAGTGCACGGTCAGAACGACCACTAAAGTGCTGACGACGGTAATCTATGTGCAATGGTGTCACTGTGCAATTGAGCAAAAATGCATATGCTGCAGGTTAACAGCTAAAGTGCTAATGCAATCATGAGTCACAGAAAGTGCAAATGCAATCACAAGTCACAGAAAGTGCAGATGCAAATATAAGTGCATATATAGGTGCATATAAAAGTGCATATGAAGGTCCTTGAGGCAACTGTTATAACCAAGTCCTGCTTTCCAAATCTATAGTGAAAGCAAAAAAAGAGAACAGTCCAACCGATCGTATATTCTATATTGGAGATAATGTGGTCTGATTGGGTCTCCACGTGGACAGTCCAGAGGTGTACGTAAGGTCTTGATGCAATATCTTCACCTACAGTAGGTCCTGTGTGGACTCCCAATTCCCAAAAATGGGAAAAAGAAGGGGAAGAGGAAAAGAAAGGGAACAAAAAAAGGAAAAATAATAGTGCAATATTGTCTGATAGAGAGTCAAGTGCCCATAGACAAGGGAACACTTACGCTTTAAAGAGCCTCGTATACCGGCTCTAGTGTGAAGTGCCTTTGGTTTGATTGAGGGTAGCCTCTGCCCTTCTTTGGAGCTTGTTTGAGGGTAGCCTCTGCCCTTCTTTAGAGCTTGCTTGATTGTCTTAGGTACAGAAAGATAGAGAGAGACATCCTCATAGCGTAGCTTGTAGCCAATAACTTAGATAAGGTAGGTGAAAGTTAAACAAACTCACCGATGGTGGAGCCTTGGATTCCAGCCTCAACATGTAAGCGTATGGTACTGCTTATTCGGTGGGTACCTTCACCTCTTTCGTCTGCAAGAAGTTCTCCTCTCTTGTGTAAATGATGAAGGGGATAAGGAGACAAAGCATGTGGGACATATACAGGTTGATTGCAGAGGGATGATGGGTATGATGGTTGTAGTAGCAGGAACCAGAGATGGGGAAATCAGGATCAGGTAGCAGATTAGCAATGGTGTTCACTCTTCGTGAGCAAAGCTGTAAAGCTGCACAAGAGAGGAGAACTGCTTGCAGACAAAAGAGGTGAAGGTACCCACCGAATAAGCAGTACCATACGCTTACAAGTTGAGCCTGGAATCCAAGGCTCCACCATCGGTGAGTTTGTTTAACTTTCACCTACCTTATCTAAGTTATTGGCTACAAGCTACGCTATGAGGATGTCTCTCTCTGTCTTTCTGTACCTGAGACAATCAAGCAAGCTCTAAAGAAGGGCAGAGGCTACCCTCAAACAAGCTCCAAAGAAGGGCAGAGGCTACCCTCAATCAGGCCCAAGGCACTTCACACTAGAGCCGGTATACGAGGCTCTTTAAAGTGTAAGTGTTCCCTTGTCTATGGGCACTTGACTCTCTATCAGACAATATTGCACTATTATTTTTCCTTTTTTTGTTCCCTTTCTTTTCCTCTTCCCCTTCTTTTTCCCATTTTTGGGAATTGGGAGTCCACACAGGACCTAGGTGAAGATATTGCATCAAGACCTTATGTACACCTCTGGACTGTCCACGGGGAGACCCAATCAGACCACATTATCTCCAATATAGAATATACGGTCGGTTGGACTGTTATCTTTTTTTGCTTTCACTATTGATTTGGAAAGCAGGACTTGGTTATAACAGTTGCCTCAAGGACCTTCATATGCACTTTTATATGCACCTCTATATATGCACTTATATTTGCATCTGCACTTTCTGTGACTCGTGATTGCATTAGCACTTTAGCTGTTAACCTGCAGCATATGCATTTTTGCTCAATTGCACAGTGACACCATTGCACATAGATTACCGTCGTCAGCACTTTAGTGGTCGTTCTGACCGTGCACTTTTTGGAATAGTGGGAACACCGTACCTATCTATTATTATTTACTGTATGCATTACAAGTTTGTACATTGACTACTCCAAAAGGAGATTGCGCCACTAGGACCCACCCCATTCTCCTATAGTCTTATTTCTTGTACAGCAATTACAATCTAGAATGTCAACAAAATCTGGCATACCACTGAACATTTCGTACAAAAGGTTCCCACAACCTGTGTAGGTGTAGCATTCTACACACAACGGACCCTATTACATTCCTGAAGCTAATGTTAGCACTCACCTGAGTGAGCGTTAACATTGGTGGCCATTGCGTCGGCGCACCATATTACAATCTGAACGCGAACGGGTTGAAAAACCCATTAGCAATTCGGAGCTTGCACTTTTCAGTGTGAGCTTACTGTACTTTGTGCTCCCTATACTTAACATGGGGAGCGCAAAGTGTTAATTAGCGTTAGTATTACAATGTACTAACGCTAATTACCGTCCGGCTACGGTTAACCCGAAAGATAACCACAGCCATTGACCTGGTGCTAACGGATTCCATTTCTGCGAAATACATCAGCACCAGCCAAAAATCCCTCCCAAAAGTCAGATACACACCTACCATCCCGTGGCGAGAATGGCGGCTACAACCGCCTCTTCTGGCTGCTGGGAGCAGTGAGAGACTGGGGAAAAAAAGTCCCCCAGTCTCCCTCTGCGGATCACTATGCTGACCTGCCAGATCTCACGAGGCGAGATCCGGCAGGTCATGTGACCGTCAGCGTTAGCCTCAATGGAGTCCTATGGACTCCATGGAGGGGATGCTCAAAGCGGCGTTTAGTGCTGCCAAGCATCCTGCAGCTTAACACCGTGTTACGGCGCAGGCTGCTGTATTAGCTCCTGACCCATGATATCACGCTAAAATGGGGACGCCAAAGAGAAACCTGCAGGCACAGGTTTTCTCCTTTGCATCCCCATTTTAGAATTAGGATTGTAACATGGGCCAACATGTATTAGTAAATTATAAAGGTGACAAGGATAAAAACATCTAGATTAAAATCATGCCTTCCATTCATTTAACATTTCATTCTGGTGTTTATTTTTCTATTTCTTCTTCTGTGATCGACTCGTCCTCCTCTATGTCCCTTTTCACAGTTTTGCCTTCTAGTTCGAAAATATGCTCGGGAGGTAAGCCGTATGGCTCTGCAGCCTTCACACACAACATACTGAGGGTGAGCGCTGTGCCTGCAGGGATCTTTGTTTTTGCCACCACAGATTTACCAAGCTGAGAAAGAATTAAGAACAACTATTAGTACATATTACACAGCCTGCTAAATATAGTATGAAGTAAATTGCCATGTCCTCAAAATGTAAAAGTACAATCAATGGTTTGAACAAGAAAGTTCCTAGTTGCGGACTTAGTTGATATTGATTAAAATGCATACTACTTTCACTAAGTCAGTCTTAAGGGGGTATTCAGAGAGCACTGAAATGTCACTGACATTTCGGTGCTCTCATTCCCCTCGCTTCCCTACACTTCGGGGAATCAAAGTTCCCCACCCTGCGGTGTATTCAGCAAACCCGACGAACACCTGTCAAACACCCGTCGAAGATATGCAGAAACCACCACAAAAACCACGCTGAATATGCTGGAAAAAGCAGACGAGCCACCAATCACAGCGCAGACCAGTCGCCAGAAAAAGCCGAGAAGCTAACGCTTGAAATTTTCAAAATTGAAACACCGTTTGCAAAAAACTACTGAAAGAAAATGCCTGAAATTTACATATAAGATCCTATGAATGATAGTAAAAAGGTCTGTTACAGAAAAACTAAAAAACGATTTAAAAAATGAAAAACAATTTTGCCGAAAAAAATCCCCAAAAATACCTAGAAGATCCTAAAAAATCTATAAATAAAGAGACTTTTTACAGCAGAATAAAATAAATAGTTTATTAGATATTGAATTAAAACGGGAATATTTTTAACATTGACGCCTATGGGAGTCACCTGAATAAACCTCGAGAATGAAAACACTGAACAGCAGGGCACTTCAGCAACTTTTCACTGTTGTTCGGTGTTCTCTGAATAGATTAACCATTGCTTCTCTATGGGGACTTCACTGCTGCCAAACAGCACCGTACGTGCAGGCAGTTTGCTAAAATTTGGCGAATTGCCTGTTCTCCGAATAGCCGAATGGCCCCGAAATATCACTGTACTCTGAATGTCAGTGTTCGCTTACATTTCGGGGCCAGTTCGGCTCTCTCTGAATAACCCCTTTAGTGGACATCTTATAGAAGCTAGAGTCTTTTAAACAAGATTGCCTATTACATTTATGGGCAGTTCACCAATTATATGTATGCCCACTATAACAAATCTGTCAACCACATGTTTTAGGGTTGAGAGTTTCTTTAAAAGCAAAGAAGCCAAACTATTAGAATAAAGAGTATGTTTGTATCTAAAGATAAAGTGACACATTAGACAGTAATGAAACTAATTACAGTAGAGTATATTGCAAATACTGTATAACAAACTTTAAAAAATCCATGTAAAATAATTTTATATATAACATTCCCAGGGCTTTATACACGCCGGTACGCAGTACCGGCACCTCATCGCCAGCAGCCCATTTCTATTTAATGCTGCCGTCTTCTTATTCGACAGCTCCGGTATCGGACTCTAGGAGTCCGAATCCGGAGCTGTCTGGTCGGCGGCGGCACTGCAGCGTGCCTACCACACTCGAAATGTGAATCTGGGAGCTGCACGCAACATTGGTGCCGCTCCCTCTAGCGTGACCTGTGAGATTCACGTTGGCGGGTCACCTGACCCACCAACGTGACATCACACACGCGAGAAGAGGAGGCACCAGCGTTAAGGTGGAGACCGGAGCCAGCGTGGAGGAGCAGCCGAGGCCTGCTGGTGAGTAGCGATGGGGGGGGGGCGACCTTGCTAAAAAGAAAACCAGGGACCTGCCTTGCTACAAAACCAGGGACCTGCCTTGCTAAAAAACTAGGGACCTGCCTTGCTAAAAAACTAGGGACCTGCCTTGCTAAAAAAACAGGGACCTGCCTTGCTAAAAAAACAGGGACCTGCCTTGCCAAAAAAATAGGGACCTGCCTTGCCAAAAAAATAGGGACCTGCCTTGCTAACAAAAACAAATGCATTGCTAGAAAAAAAACCAGGGACCTGCCTTGCTAAAAAACCAGGGACCTGCCTTGCTAAAAAACCAGGGACCTGCCTTGCTCAAAAACCAGGGACCTGCCTTGCTAAAAAACCAGCCTGCCTTGCTAAAAAAACACCTGCCTCGCTGTAAAAAAAAAAAAACGGGACCTGCCTTGCTAAAAAACCAGGGACCTGCCTTGCTAAAAAAAACACCTGCCTTGCTGTAAAAAAAAACGGGACCTGCCTTGTTAAGAAAAACAGGGACCTGCCTTGCTAAAATAAAATGGGACCGGCCTTGTTAAAAAAAAAAAAAGCGGGACGTGCCTAGAAACAAAAATTGGGACCCAAAAATCCACTATACTAGTAGTGGTAACACCACATCTTCAGAATGTGAGATGGAGATTTGGTAATTTAAGTAATTGTTCACACAATACACAAAAGGTACTGAAACCTGAAATATATAGACAAAGCTGGTCTGTTTGAACAAGTCAAACTTACCACAAAGTGTTGGTGACAAGAAATAAAACACTGAAAACTTTATTGGGGCGCAAAAGCCAATAATTAAAAGCTGGACACAACGTGATCACTAAAGACAAACACATACAGGGTAATTCAAACAGATTCGAAAAGTCACCGCACATTCGGTGACTTTTCGTTCTCTTCAATTCCCCGATTGTGGGCACTCAACCCTTACCCCCAAATCTCCCACACACAGCAATCAATTGAGTGATCATGCTCTATATTGTAACTGGCATTTAATCTGGAATTGGATGGCATATGTCTAAAGCTCTATGCATTTTTTGCCTCACATGTCTATTAATAACAGTGGGTTATAAGAGAAACCAGTGATTTTATTAGCTTGTCAACATTGTTAATATCGGCGTGTACACATGTGTACATCTCTCTCTATGGGTATCTAATTTCCACTTTCCTTTTTCCTATTTCTGCTCTATTGAGCACATTTTCGTAGGCAAAATTCACGGCATCATCATTGATACCACTGTATTGAATAAACTCTAAAGATTTTGTGGTGGCTTATAGGGTACCCCACACTGCAGAATATATTGGGGACTATATATATATATGTATACATCAAGTATACATTTGAAAGTATACTAAAGGTTGTTTTTTTCTCCCACTTTCTTTTACATGTTCTTTAGGCTCTCCATTTACCAGTTGAACCTTCTCTCTCTACATATATATTTCAGTATTAGCTGACTTTGTATGAGAATTCTGAGGTTCTAGATACACCATATACATGGAGATGTCCTAATCAATTGAACATTTTTTTTATTTTCTATGTGTTTGTCTTTAGTGATCACGTTGTGTCCAGTTTTTAATTATTGGCTTTTGCGCCCCAATAACGTTTTCAGTGTTTTATTTCTTGTCACCAACACTTTGTGGTAAGTTTGACTTGTTCAAACAGACCAGCTTTGTCTAAAAATTGGGACCTGCCTAGAAATAAAAAAGGGACCTGGGTAAAACAAAAATGGGTACCTGCCTAGAAACAAAAAAGGGACTGTGTAAAAACAAAGGGGGACCTGTGTAAAAACAAAATGGGGGACCTGCATAAAAAGAATGGAGGGGGCCATGGGGGGGTGTAATGAAGAATGGGATTGGCTGGGGGAGTCAAAAAAGTTGTGGAGTTCTGTGATACGTTCATACACACTGCATATTACTGTGAGTTTTATTGCCGTGGAGCTCTGATACACTCATACACAGTGCACATTATTGTGAGTTTTATTGCTACATACCCCCGGGGTGTAGGGGGGATATATGGTTATGTATGTGAACGTATTGGCTGAGTGTGTAAATGCATGTATGTTTCTTTAAACAGGCTGCTGTGCATAAAATACTGCGCCTTTGTCCTTGTCGCAGTCTGGCATTGCCCCCTAGCCCTGGACCCAAAAGGATGGTATTGCTCCTAGAATCGCCACATTATCTGCTGCCTGCACTTCACAAAGTAAGAATGATAGCGGGTGTCTTGGCAGCATCGTGAGCCATGCTCTTAATATGAAAGAGGTAAATTATGGATGAACAGGCGAATAACTGGAATTCTACTTTTAGAAGGGTTCTGAACTAGTAAAATTGTCTTTTAAAGGGTTAATAAAGGAGTATTTATTAGGACACCAAAAATAGTCATAATAATCAGTTTTTCCCTGGGCGTGAGAGTACCCCCAACTATTTTTCCAGAAAAAAAGCACTGACTATTCCCATAGAAGGACCTACAAGTTTGTTCTTTTCACATTGTTACCTTGCTGCGACAGATCATTTCACATGGCAAGAGACGTTTGATGGGAGAGCCCATTGCTTTTTCAACAAGTCTTATGGAACGGACCAGTTCAGCAAGTTCATTTGGTTCGAGTGAGGCCTGATGATCGTTTCCTTTCCAAGTTTTGTCTAATGTCACATGACGTTCAACAACTTTAGCACCCATGGCTACTGCTGCCACTGTAATCACAATGCCGGTTTCATGCCCAGAGTACCCTATTGGAATATCTGGGAAAGCACTCTGATACTCCTTTAAAAAAAGAAAAAAATATATAAATTAATTAAGTTACTGAAGAAATAATTTATAAGTGTAGAGCCACTGCCAAGTTTGCTGTCCATAAGCTATGTAAGCTAAATTTCCCTTTAACAACATGAGTGAGTTTTGCACAGAGCATGTACAACAGTCAAAACCATACTTATCACAAAACAATCACTTTTATCATCAAAGGTCAATTCAGCAACCAAATACTATTTTTCATTTTTTAGTAACTGGCTGAACACAAAATAATGTGCATAGGGATTACAATATGAACACTATATTGAAAGGCACATAAGAAAAATAGAAGATAATCTTCACAGTAGATTTGACGTATTGAAATAGATATTACAATTAGATATACAATAAGAGAATAATACTTTGGAATCCACATTTTTATTATTATTTTATTATTCTTTATTTATAAAGCGCCAGCATATTCCGCAGCGCTGTACAATAAGCACAGTATAGACAGGGTTACAATACATTGAACAACATTTGACAAACAGTACAGAAGGAGATGAGGGCCCTATTCCCGTAGGAACTCACAATCTGGGATTTTAGGGGATAATATTCTAGTTGTAAACAGTGGTAAACCAATATATAAAATTTGTCATTTTAAATCTCTGAATAATAAGGTTACACTGAGATAAAAGAGTTTTCGGTGTAGAGGGCAGATCTCTGGTGTGAAGATTGGTGAGGGTGTCATGCAGTCAAAGAGGTAAAGGCGAGATTGGAGTGGGTAAAAGATGACTATTATATTGGGGAGGGGAGAGTGAAGGTGATGCAGCGGATTGATAGGGTATGAAAAGGGTAGTTGGAGAAGAGATACTAAGATAGATGGGGTAGGAGGAGAGCTTAACAATAGCAAGTAAAAAAAGGTGAGTGAGAGAAGAGAAAACAAATGGGGAGGTACAGTAGGCTAGGAAGCCTAGGTTAGAGGATAGGTTTATGAAGGAAGGGAAGTGTGTATGTAATGTGTCTGTCAAGGCAGGGGGACAGGTGAAGGCTGCGGAGCCAACACACCTGGTGATAATCGTCCATCAATAGCCCCCCCTCCGGTCATTAAATGTCTATCAATCCCCTCTGGCATGAGGTCAAGGGCAGGTATGCATTCCAGTAGAATTACTGTACAGATTTACTTTCAGCAGTAGCAATTAGGTTATCTCGTTAACGTAAGTCTTCCGTCTTTGTTAGCCACTCCGTGTGTATTGGGGATGAAGTGGTCATCCATTTAGTAGCTATAAGAGCAATGAGTACAAGAATCTTGATGAAAGACATTGATGTTTTGTAGGTATGAGTAGTCTCTTGAACTTGTCTCCAGAAGGTACAGGGGACAGCATGACCAAATATAAATACACAATCAGTCTTAGTCATCACATCTCCAGCAAGAAGATGTGCTGTGAAAAGCAATCCGAAAAGTAGAGTGAGCATGCCGTAGCAGAAGGAAAATATCTTCTATGATTTAGCTTGTAAATGATCCTGATTGGTTCCTCAGAGTAACAAGTCATAAGTATCACGCTGCTGTTTTTATGGAATGGTAGCTAGTATCTAAGACTCCCACCATTATTCAAAAAGCAGTGGTGTGGATGGGAATTATGATTGTAGTCTCGCATATATCACTGACATCCCATGTTGTTGGGGTTAGATTTGCAAACATCTCAAAAGGTGTGGATTCCCTATTCAGTTGTGTCCTCCTGGCACTGAGCAGAGTAAGTGGGACAGTTGGACACAATTAAAAATATCCAGGTGTGTAGGGGGAAGGGAATCCGTACTGTCTCCCAAGGTGTAAGTAGTGACTGTCTGAATATAAAATCCAGAACTTTGGGGGGGGGGTGTGGCTGGGAGCCTCACTCGGATTTGTTAACCGAAGCCTGTCGGACAGTCTTGATTGTCCTCCAGTGGTAATATTGGTGAAGAGTATGAGAATTAGATCTAGATAGGGTACTCAGACTAACAGGTCTATTCACTAAAAGGTGAAACTCAGGAGAATTGACAGGCAAAGAGAACAATCTAGACAAAATAGCCAATTTGGAAAGTGAGATAAATGGGAGAATTTTTCTGGCTTGGCTATTTTGAGCTCGAATTTTCACTTCTCCAGTTATTCTCCTGAAAGTCGAGGTTGAGCATGGCTCCATATGAATCTCGAATAATTGGATCAACATTTGCAAAGAAAATGCAGAAGGAATCTGAACTGGTAATGTTTGATAAATATATTGGAGTTGTGGTAGTAAGTTCATTTTAAGTATACTTATTTTACCGAACCACAACAAATGTAGTGATTTCCACTCTGAAGGTTCGTGGATTAGCACGACGAAAAGCGTGTTAAATTTTCCCGATAAAGGTAATGCAGGTCTGGTTTGAGCCATAACCCTATATATCTCATTTTAGAAGAGCACCAGGGGAAGGCGTACATGAGGTATAACATTCTTTCTGCAATTTTTCGTACATTGATAATTGGGATTTCTGGACTTGCTCATTTTGATTTTAAGATTAACGAAGTTACCATAGAGCTGGAATAATCACTGGTAGAGATGTCACTGGATTAGTGACAAAAAAAGAGGAGATTGTCAGCATACCCCTGAGTCCTTTTGAATTCACCTTGCACCCTCAAATCCAGAGATGGTCCTGTTTTGTTGAATTGATTTGAAGAATGGTTCCAAAGATAGTGAAAAGAGTAATGGTGATAAAGAGCAACCTTGTCTCCTTTAGAAAGGTTGTCAAGACTGAGTAGGGATGAGCCGAACAGCCGAGTTCGGTTCGAATTCGAACTCAATACAAGTCAATGGGACTCAAAATTCGATTTTTAGAGTGCCCTCCAAGAGAGCATATATGCTAGATATTTGCCATAAAAGATGTTGGGGGTCCAGGTAGTGCCCTGGGGGACAGGAAACAAGGACAAAGTAAAAAAAAAAACGTTTTTAAAGGGACAGTGAGTTTTCCATGAAATAAGGGTTAAAAATAAAAACGAAAAATTCCTTCAAATATCGAGCCTAGGAGGTCCCCATAACCTGCCCGTGAAGTGGCGGATTTCTAGGATTTATAGAAACATTTAAAAACAAAAAAATGACATTTCAAATGACGGTAAATGCTTTTCCTTTAATCTATTCATAAACAACTGCTTGGGGCGGCAGCCTGTATGAAAAGACATTTTAGGACACGCAGAAAAAGTTTAGTGATTTTTTTGACTAAATTATGGTAAAACTTATGCAGGCTTTGGATGAAAGTAACAATAGGTGCTTTAAAATTGGGCCTTTAGCGTCGGCAACAGTAACCCCTCTGAGGATACGAATCTGGTACAGGCGTCAGTGGCAGTGCAGCCAAATATTGTGCTTTTGGTGCCAGGCCAGCAAGTGCATTCATACAGTAACCCCTCTGTAGTATTGTGGAAGAGTGCAGGGTTGGACCATGCGGTCCTATATTAAAAAGATATGAATCTGGTACAGGCGTCAGTG